>APFE030309602.1:1261-62208 GCA_000404065.3 Pinus taeda
CTTTAGTGTATTTACTATCACAACTGTAACAAAGCCCTTTTGCTCTTTTTTCTTCCAATTGTTGTGGTTCAACCTTATAGGTTGTGGAGGGCTAGGCACAACACTTCCATCTTTATAGTTGTGAGTGGTATGCTTCTTGGTTGCCATAATTTTGCTTTCCATTTTTCTTGCTAACCTGAATGCCTTCTCTAATGAATTAAGTTCCCAAAGGCGAACATCAGGTTGGATATTATCCTTTAAAGACCCTATGAAAACATCAATCCAATGCTCCTATGGAATATCTTTCACCCTTATGTTCAGTTTTTGGAACTCCTCAATGTGCTCCATTATTGAACCCTTTCGCTTGAGACTTATCAATTCGCTAAAAAAAGTGTTGCTTTTTGTATCCTCATAATGTGCCATCAATTCTTCTGTAAAAATTGTCCAAGTAATAAATTGTTTACGAGAGCAAAGCCATTGATACCATACAAACTGATTTGGTTCCAAATATAAAGTTGCCATACGTACCTTTTGTGTGTTTCGCACATTATTGAGATCAAAAAATTGCTCCATCTGTAATATCCATGTTGCGGGATCCTTGCCATCAAACTTCCTCATATCGATTTTTGGAATATGATGGGTCTTCGATCCCATATTAGAGTATATGGAATCATGATTAACATTTCTTTTGTTCTCATCATGAGTTTCCTTTACTACCCTTTCACCCTTAGTAAGTATTTCTTGTAGAAAATTTGTCAAATTTGTCTTCAAATATACCATGGCTGTCTTCAAATCTGTCTTCAAATCTACCTTGTCTCTCTTCAAATCTGTCTTCAAATCTATCTTCAAATCATCCATCTTAGCTTCCATGCCCTTTATCTTAGATTCCACACCATTTATGTTAGCTTCTGTTAGCTTTTTTGCAAGTGACACTTGTTGCACTTGGTCTTGTAATTTTGATATATCATGTAGCATTTCTTCCTCTTCTTCATGAGTCATGCTAGAGCTTTCAGGTTCCTTACTAGGTGTTTGCATTTTCTTTCCTCGGGGCATCAGTTACTGATAATAATTCTCTACTATGCCCTTTGGATTCCTTCAAAATAAATTTTCAAACCAAGCTTAAGCAAAAATTTAAGAAAATCTACACACCTTTTTTCACTTTGTAGGATCTCGATATTGCCTCTGATGTATCTCTGTACTTTCTAATCAACTAGTTCTAAATTTGTGACCTATAGTAGCTCTTTGTGTCCTCTTTCCAATGCCACAAGTCTCACCCAAATTGGATTCTCCAAGGAAGAGTTATGCGAAATCTCCCACAGTGACTTGATTATAGACTAGTTCAGTAGAGCGAACTTGTACGACGTGCCACGAGTCCCTATTTCAACCTTTGGATCTGACACCAACACACACGAAACTACAGTCCGTCCTCTTTCTGTAAATTCTTACGAAATTTCAATCCGATGCTCAAAGAGAAAGTTATGACGATTTTCCCCAGGTCACCTGTTTTGAATGTAATTTAGGAGTCTGCAAAAAGACCAACTTCCTCAGCTCATATCTCCGCACATATCACGCAAAAATCTCTGAAATTCAGACCCAAGGTTCAGCGCAATTTCTTCTCAAATGGTTTTTTTTTTTGCGACTTCTGAAACGTCACAGAAAAAGCGTTATAGCGAAAATGCCACGATGACCTGTTTGGAGCAGCGAAACCCTAGAATCCAAAGCTCTGATACCAAATGTTATGAAACCAGCTCAAGAAAAGATAGAAAAGATAGATCAATGCCTTAGAATTCAGCCTCTTCGAGGGGGAAACCTCCTTTAACATTACATAATGAACAATTATTTTATGATACAAATGACAAAAACCTCCTTTCTATATATAGGAGTCTAAGGAGTCACAATATAACCCAGCCGACCTAACAATAATAATATAAAGTCACAAAAATAACAATAGAGGGATTCTATGGGGTACAATAATAACAATATGGGGGCAATATGGGCACAACAATATTAATAAGGGGTACAACTACCATAGTAATGGGATAATCACTAGTATTATAGGGACCTAACAGAGTGGTTGTATCCACTCTCTGCTCCTCAATTTTTGGTTTATCCACAACTTCTTGAGGTTCCTCCTTTAGAGCTAGAAGCTCCTCCTCCAGTGGGATCTGAAGGTCCCTCTCAAGAGAGTACCACATCACTTTCTCCTCATCAAATTTTCTGTCCCTTTTCACAACTTTCATTTTTAGGGATGAAAACTACACATGGTAGTTGTGGGGAGTTTCTGTGTAACCAAAAAATACCCCCAATTATGTTTTCATCTCTAGCTTATTCCTTGATTATTTGGAGACATGGTAGTAAACAGATGCTCCAAAAATCCTGAAGTGCGACACATTCGAATTTCTCCTCAAGAAAACCTCCTTTGGTGTAATCATTCCTAAAATCCAATGAGGACTCTGGTTCTGCAAATATATTGTTGTGTTGCATGCCTCAGCTCACAAGTTCAGAGGTAGGGCTTGGTCATGCAACATCACCCTCACAACAACCATAACACTAAAGTTATTTTTTTCAGGCACCCCTTTATGTTGTGGGTTGTGGGGTGATGTCAATTTCCGCTCAATCCCTTCTTCTGCACATAAATTTTTAAATTCATTCATCGTATAATCACCTCCATTATCTCTCTTGAGAGACTTCACCTTCTTGGTTGTTTATTTATCAACTAGTGCCTTGAACTCTACGAACTTGGAGAATGTCTCATCTTTCTTTTGAATGAAGAAGATCCAACACTTTCGTGAAGTCGTCAATAAAAATGAAAACATATTTGTGTGTGGTAGTGGAGGTTGTTGAGAAAGGTCCATAGACATCAGAGTGGATCCATTGAAGCACTACATGCACCTTTTTGTCCTAATTATGGAAAGTGGATTTTGTATAATTCCAAAATGTACATCCTTTGGATACATCCTTCTTCTCAAGTAATCCTTTGGGAAGGCCTGTGGTTATCTATGGCATAATCTTTAGGGAATCATGATGAAAATGGCCAAGTATTATGTGCCAAAGTTCACTGACATCGTGGCTCTGCACCTTCTCTTCCTTAGTGATTACTGTAGAACAATCCTCCACATATAGCTTGTACAATTTCTTCAGACAAACCCTAATCTACTTCACTTGTACTATGGCTATCTATATCAGGAATTCCTTTCCACTTTTGAATATCACATCATAACCATGGTCTTCCAAAACTGCAACAAAGAAAATATTTTCATGGAGGCCTGAAACGAACATGACATCCTTGAACCTGAGGGGGGAGCCTGAATCCCTCTAAAATGTGATTGTACCAACCTTGATCATGCTATACCTTCCATCATTCCCCATCTTGATGTGAATCTTCAAATATTTTTCTTGCAGGTCACTAAAAAATTATTTACACCCTATCATCTGGAACAATGTACCTGATCCAAGTACAACACACTCCCCATGATTTTGTTGGCCATGCATGTAATGAGGGTAAAGTCAATCTCGATTTATTAATCCAAATATTCACTTGCTTCTCCTCATGAGGTATTCATTCTTTCCTTATTGTGTGGACACTTCATGGCATAGTGCCTAAATTCATGACAATGGAAGCATTTAATTTTCAAGAAATCTTTCTTCTTGCCCCCTTGACTACATTCGGGTTTGTTAAGGGATAAATTCCCCTAGGGTCTTGGGTTGATACCCTAGTAGATCAAAGGTTATCTACACAGAGAAACACTCATTCCACACAGCCATGATGCTAATATAAACAAATTGAACGAAATGAGGTGCACCTGGGGGTCCTTGTTTTGGGAAGATCCAGCCAGGGTCCAAACCCTCTAAGAGTTCCTTTTGCCTCTTCAACCTGCAAAACAATCAATTCAAGAAAGTACAACAGTATATTGACCAAGAATCATAAATAAATCATCTTGATAACATATTAAAAGGTAGTTAGTTATGCAATTATAACAACCATTCATATATGAATCATAACATTGATATCATAAACATGAAGAAGATTTATATCAAGAACAAGACTAGTGTTTCATTTATTATAGAAAACTAAAGTACAGAAAGGAATAATTTCACCTTATTCATCCTTTTGCAGGCTCCAAGCGGAACCATCCTTTGGATTCATCCAATCTCAAGCCTTTAACAAACTCCTTCCATGACTTACTTCATGATATCTCAAGTAGTAGAAAGACATAATCACATAAGGAAAATCTCAGCAGAGTGATCTTTCTCTCTCTCCTCTCGTCCCCTTAGGCCTTCCCATTGAAGCCTTTTATACTTCTCCCAAAGTAGTTTTTTAGTTGGGAATTCGTTGGGAAGAGTTGGGCCACGAGCACTAATAGGTAATCAATAGGTAAAACCCTTGATCTCTGCCCGAAATTAAGGAGATTTAAATTTTTTAAATTTTTTTAAGACATATACACGGGTTGGGTATAAACAGACCCAC
The DNA here is from genome assembly GCA_000404065.3 of Pinus taeda. Lineage (NCBI taxonomy): Eukaryota > Viridiplantae > Streptophyta > Pinopsida > Pinales > Pinaceae > Pinus > Pinus taeda. The sequence goes on from APFE030309602.1 coordinate 5,709, forward strand.
GAACACACACATTTAGCTCAGGGAAATGTCGTGTATAGGACGTAAAACACTGTTTTTTAAATTTTGGGCCAGGTCTGGAAGGAGGGGTTGCCCTAGGCCATAGTGCAGCATCACAAACATGAAGAGTGAGGTTGGGAGTTATAACAGATGCCGCCTAATATATGAGGTCAGAAGGGGTACATGATGGCCGAAATGTATTAAGCAAGTTCATGGAAATGAAATATATCAAAAACTGAGAAGGACTTTACCAGAGTTTAGCCTGCCAAGCAACAAAAGGAGATCAGAAAGAAAAAACTGTTTGAGGCGGGCATACCCATGGTCAGAAAACGTACAACATGTCCACATATCAAGTACAGGCAGATCCACTAAGTATACAACTATAAAAGACAAGAAAATACATAATGGATCATCTAATCATAATCAAACAAGTACATGTCTGAATATCACATATAAGAATGTCGATGATGCTGAAGGATGATGTGGATCACTGATATCAAAGACTGATACCAAAAAGTACCAAATTAACATGATGGAACAAGATGGTACTACACTGCAAACGCAGGTGCTAGCATATAAAATGTCGCCATGAATGACTGCAACATATAAGGTGGAGTGGTATCAACTAGCAGCAAGAGGAGCAACTGTCAAGTGAACCAATGAATGTTGATACAACCTGAGGTCTTCACCGACCACCGTGGTACATTTCTACAGCATGGGAATAAATGATTTGAAGTCGACCATATGAGAAATCTTTTGATTACCAGTCATTGATGTATACCGTTAACAAACGTGAGACTACTCATTGTTAATGATAATGAGCGTCAAGGTACCCAGTACAATCTAACAAGTGTGAATAAATGAGCTGAAGTTGAACACGTAAGAATCTATCAATCAGGAGACAATGATGGTTTCCCACTGTTGATAGCGAAGGATCTGCCACTAATGACTGCAAACCCCAAGGTATTGCCAAATGGACTCTAGACCTTTCCCCAAAGCAATGGGTCATATTCGATAGGGAAAGATTCACTAGAAGGAAGGCATTAAGGCATCCTTCAGCAATCTAGCGCGAGTGTAACCCGAAGGCCAATAATGTGGAAGGAATTTGATGAAAAAGATGTAGTAACCCGACTGAAGCATGTTTTTGGCTTACACAAGATGTGTCTAGCGCACGACAGAAACCCTCTAAACCAACCAATAATGAAAGCTGACACAGAGGTGAGGTATCCACCAATAGGGTCAAATGGAAACCAAGGTACTACATGAATCCCAATGTGTGATAATGTAAGTCGGTGTTAAACACAAGGGAAACCACTCAGTCAAAGACCCATGATACTGATCGACGTTGAGCACAAGCTGACCTATCAATAATGAAAATAGGGCCAGGGTGTAGCTCTAGGCCTATCCTCAGAGCAATATGTCATCATCGATAAGGATAAGACCTGCTAGCAAGAAGTCAATGAGGACCTTCTCAAACTGGCATGAGTAACGGACCAATATAGATGATGTGATGATAGACATGATACTGAAAACCAGGGATGACTGAATGAAAAATGAGTCAAGAGACACCACAGAGAGGCCGACTCAAGCTGACTTCCCTTGAACAAAAGCACGACTCAATGTGACTATGCGGCAGCATATGATGACTCTGTATAAGCTCGTTGTGTAGGAGGCATGAACGAACCCTTCATATGATTGGAAGAGATAACCAATCGGGGGAGAATTGACTCAATAACAAGGTTAAGGCATACCTAAGTCAAACTAAATCCCGCCCAGATAGAGGATACTTTGCTTTGGAGTGCTTTGTTCAAGGGCAACATGACTGACTCTAGCTGCCAACAATAAATGAAAATATTGTCCCGTTCCCGCTCTTTTCGGAATATATAATTTTTTTTGTCTTTTTCTTTAATTTGGAAAAAGAATAAAATAATGCTATAGGAAAGTGGAAAGAATGAGTGTCAGTGAAGCAGATGATCTAGTTCCTGGGATTGGAACAATCCTATGCTCAATGCAAGGAGGCGAAAACTGGTCAAATACACTCAAAGGTGTGTTCCCTCCACAGGTCAAGGTGTGTCAAGTTGCAGAAGTCAAAGGCATGTAAGTTTTATTTTGTAGTTGTCATGGTCAAAAGTTGGCTTAAACACGAGTCCAACTGAAGCTGGCTCAAGGCCAAAAGGTGCAAATGCTCAAAATGCAATGCAGTAGTACAATTCAACACAAAGGAGCCTCTAGGGTATAAGGCCATAACAAAGCGAAGAAGCAAAGAGGAATGAGTCTCCGTCGCATAAGTCATTGTAGGACTACAGAGGAATCCAGATCCTACTAAGGTCGGAGTATCATGGGCAACAAATGTCAGTGAGATGCTAACTATGATGCCCATGAAAAGGATGGCTCTACCATCGTGTCATGATTAAAAAAAATCAGTGAGTGAAGGTGGTTTACGAACCATAACACGATGGGATCAACCCTATGGCAAGTGTATCGACAAATGGAGGCTAGTATGCATAATGCAATGGAAAAATGGTTTCCCTAACCTATATGCCAGTGAGAAAATGATACCTGCCATGATGGGTTAACAGTCATGGAACCGTCTCGAAACTGTTGGAAAGCATCCAAAATGTCCTGAAAATCAAACCATTCTTGACATTCCAAGCTCCCAAGTTAAAAGTTACATGAGACCAAACAAAATCAAGTTTTGAAAAAATTTTGCATTTTCAAAGCCTATAAAATACTTTTTGGGCTCACCATTTTCACCATTTGAGTTTGAGAGCAGAGGGGTGGAGCAAAAGGAGCAAACCTTTTAATACGCCAAATTCAACTGTTCAAATTCTTCCAAAATCACTAGGTAACCCTTATACTTGTCTTGCATTCAATTGTGACTAGTTTTAGAATTTTTAATTTAAGTTTTACCATTGAATGTTCACCACGACGTATACGCGGGTTGGATATATGAAACCCGCGTACACAAAGGTCCTACACGCAACTGTGTGTAAATGGACCCGCGTATATACCGCGAACATTTCAAACAAAACATATAACGGCCTAAATTGATTTTTTCTTCAGGATGCCAGTCACTTGGCGAGAAAGAGAGCATACCTCAGTGGATGATCAGGTTATGAACGATCCTAATGCTTTGGATGCCTTACAGGGATGTGGTTTGCTAAAATTCTTCAAAATTCCGAATATGAAAGCAAACACTTGCCTGCTTGAGATGCTCATTCACTACTGGAGCATCGAGGATGATTCATTTATGATTGAACAAATGCCACTCAGGATAGAAGTGGAAGACATTTATTTCATCACAGGCCTTTCCCGAAGGGGAGAGGCAGTACATTCCAGGGGCAGGACACGAGGGAGTCTCTCAATTGAGGACTACGTACATATATATTTCTTGGGACATCCAGAGAATATTGGAAGTCAAATTCCAATCAAACATGTGGAGAGTCTATCGTTGAGGATAATCTTGTTCACTATAGCTAGAGTGAATGGATCAACCTCTCTGCACCAGGCATCACGGCTAGCCATGAGCTTGGCGGTAGATTGTCTCACCACCGTATTCGACTAGTGTACTCCACTTCTAGCCAGCCTAAAAAACCAGCTCACTTCCATCAAGAGAGGGCAGATTAAAAACTTTGGATCTGGGACTATTTTGTGTTCTTTATTTTTTGAGAGCATCCCTGCACTTCATCCTACAATACCGATTTCAATAAGCACCCCACGAGATCCACGAATGGGTAGGTGGGTTGACCTGATGAAATGTCTAGGAGGTGGGGATGTCCCACGGACTGCATTTGATGATGACTTCTTCTCCTGGTGGGATCAGCAGATCATCACCATAGATGACTACCCTTATGCTGGGTTGGATTTCCAAGGAGATCCTAATCTAGTATTACCACCCATCATAGCATGGGGTGACATTGGTAAGTGTTTTTCGATTTTATGATTTTTTTTTTATTTTTCAAATATAATAATGAATTTTGAAAAATGTTTTTGATAGGATTCAAATTACTAATATGATGATCATATTCCAGATATTGGGTCGGTACGACCAGATGAGTTCCCACAGCACGGACGTCATGGCCGAGGGGCTGAAGAGGTAGTTGCAGACACAAAGTGACTTCTACATATATTTCAGCGGCACTTGGTGAGACTAACTCACAGAGTACCGATGGAAGCCATAGAGGATCTTCCTATAGATATGTAGCGTCATGTGGTTGGCATGCCACGAGACTGGGTTCACACTCTTAGGCGTGTGGGTAATGCAATAGTTGCCTACTTAACCGTTCATCTTAAGTCGGGGAATTAGATATACTGGACATGATTATGGGAATTTGAGTCCAAATTTTGTATATTCTTTTGGACACACTTATGTACACTCGAGATGATTTATGATATATCTATACAATTTGAATTTTTGATGCTTGATTTTATTGTGATGAATGATTGATGTGCCAGTCTAATGCTTGATTAGCGATAGAATCAGCTAATTAATTATGATATCTTGGAATGTGAAAATAATTAATATAAGTATATGACCTTTGCAACAACCTCATCCTTAAATACTGGTGATATAAACATGGATCCCTTACCCAATAAATGTTATTCAATTGTGACACTATCAATTGTGAATCAAGATAAACTACCAATAAGTCGATTTCGTAAGAAATTGCTTCAGATAGTAAATTAATGATGACAATATACTCAGCCATATTATTTGAAGCGGGACCAATGCATACTCCCCTTGATACCAACAACTGACAAGTTGGATAGTAGAGTACCCAAGCTGCGGAAGCAAGATTTTGAGTGTGTCGACTAGCACCATCGGCGAATCCAAAATATACCAAGTCATCCATCAACACCTGCCACAGCAGACCAAAAAGTGTTGATATCAAAAACTCTCAATGAGATATGTACAAATATACAAAATGTACAAAGAAGCCATTTCCTAGTTGCTACTTAAGCAAAGTACTTCTTGAGGTAGAGCTTGTTTCGGGGCTACACCAACTTGTTTACTTCAAAATCGATTAAATCATATGATCCTTTTTCTAAAACTCGTTTAATTATGAAGGGACCGTACCACATAGGCTGAAACTTACCTGCCCCCAAGGTGTCCTTATATTGATCATAGACAAAGACAAGGTCACCTTCAGAAGAGAGTTGAGGACAGACAACTTTATCATACTGAGTTTTAACCCTTTTCTTATGAGTCTCATTGACTGTGGCGGCATCTTGATGCTGCTCATCGGGATGTTCCAAATGAAGGAGGCACTCTTCGACACTAGAAGTCTCTGGAAGGAGCTCAAGAGCTAACTTAAGGGATGGGATTTCACATTCAATAGGAAAGATAGATTCCATCCCATAAACTAATTGAAAAGGTGTAAAACCTGTAGTAGTCTTTATGGAGGTTCGGTATGCCCAAAGAGCCGGATACAACATAAGATGCTAATTGGACTGATTTTTGTCGATTGTCCTTTACAGGATCGTCTTAAGAGTTTTTTTTACTGCCTCGACCTGTCCATTGGCCTGAGGATAATAAGGAGACAAATGTTCCTGCTGGAAACCCAATTTGAGAGCCAATTCAGACATTAGTTGATTCTGAAAATGGCTGCCATGGTCAGTGACAATCTCTCTCGGGATACCGAACCTTGAGATAATCTGATTAAAAAGGAATAATGCTGCTATTTCACTATCATTTTTATAGTGGGCATGGCCTCCACCCTCTTTGTGAAGTAGTCTACGACCACGATAATGTACTTGTGATTCGCTGTTGAAGGCAGATTACAAGTTGTAAAATCAATACCCCACTTAGTAAAAGGACCGACGGTGACAACGAGAGAAAGAGGAACTAGATGTGCGTGCATCTTCCGAGTATAAATTTGACAGAGGTGACAACGTTTGACTACTTCAACACAATCTTTGAAGAGCGAACGCCAAAAATATCCAGTACACAAGATACGCTGAGCTATAGCAAGCCCTGATAAATGACCACCACAAGCTCCACTATGGCAATCATTGATTACTGACTCTGCTTCCTCTAAGGTTAAATAGCATTGAAGGACTGAATCAACCCCTCGGAAATATAATGTATCACGAACGATAACATAATTTTTAGCCAGGTGACGTAAATTTCGACGTTCATCCTTAGAGAAAGTAGAGGGGAACTTCGAAGTTTGGAGATAGACAATGATATCTTCGTACCAAGGGTCAAGTGAAGAGATGAGGAATAAATGTTCGTCGGGAAAACTTTCCTCATATATAGTATCCTCTCCACAAGGCAGCTCGGACGTAGCTCGACAAAAACCATAGATTTCTTAGACTTGGCGGACAAGAACTCTAGATCAAATTCTTTTAGAATGACTATCCATCGATTATATTTTCCCCCAATCACTTGCCTACTAAGGATAAACTGAAATGGATTGACCACTGCTAAGACAAAAGTTTTGCGTAGCAAAATATAATGGTGGAGCCGCTGGACAGCATGGACAGCTGCGAAGGCCAACTTCTCAACAGGATAATAGCGAAGTTCAGGACCTATCAAGCATCAGCTCAAATAATAAATCACATGTTCTGTGAGAGCATCATCTTCCTAAACGAGAACCATACCAATGGTTGATTCTGTTGCAACGAGATATAAAAGGAAGTCCCTACCATAATCTGTTGGACTCAAAAGCGGGGTAGAGACTAAGGCCTTTTTCAAGGCATTGAATGACCGCTACGCAAAGTCGTCCCATACAACTGGAACTCCTTTCCGTAGCAAATGCATAAACCCTTTAGTGATCTTGGCATAATTTTCTATAAACCGTCTTAAGAAATTAGTCTTCCCTTGAATACTTTGAAGTTGCTAAATTGAGGACGGGGGAGGCAACTGAATTATTGCCTCTACCTTGAAGGGATCAACCTTAATCCCTTCATTTAACACAATGAACCCTAATAAATGATCAGATGTAACCGTGAAAATGCACTTATTGGGATTCAACCGAATTTTGTAAAACCGACATCACTCAAAAACCAATCAAAGATGACTAGGGTGATCAGTTCTCTTTCGAGAACGAGCAACTAGATTGTCCAAGTATGCTTCGATGATATGTTTAATGTCGTGGAAAGCATATGACATGGCCTGTTGGAAAGTAGCTCCAACATTTTTAAGACCAAAAGGCATCTTTATGTATGCAAAGGTACCCTAGGGACATATAAAAGTTGTCTTATGTTGATCTTCAGGATGGATAGAGATCTAATTATAACTGGAAAAATCATCCATGAAGGAAAAAATCTCATTACCCGCACACTCGTCAATAATCTAATCAATGAATGTCGTGGGATAATTATCTTTTGGACAAGCCTTGTTTAGGTCTCTAAAGTTTATGCATACTCAAATTTTTCCTTGTTTTTTATCTACAGGGTCTGCATTAGAAACCCAATCGGTAAGAGGAATAGGGTATATAAAACCCACCTTGAGTAGCTTCTCTACTTCAGCTTTAATGGTTGCTACTTTCCTAGGATTAACCGATCAAAGTATTTGATGAACTGGTTTGGCATTTTCATACGTCTTGATCTCACGTTGAACTACAGAAGGATCAATGCCAAGCATTTCTTCATAAGACCAAGCGAATACATCTCGAAATTCCTTGAAAAGGTCAGTGTAAGTTTGAATTTCTTCAGGGGAACATTCGATTCCGATGAAGAGATTCTCGATCACATTAGGGTTCCTAGAGATGTTTATAGTTATCATTTTTTAAACCATCGACATATTACCTTCGGCACGAAAGTTTGTTGGAGCCAAAGGATTTGATACTGTACAAACATCACTAGTAAAGAGCTCGAAGAACCTAGATTCTACTTCCTACAATGGAGGAAGAAAATATGAACGATAGTGTAAGTCTTCCCAAGGTCAATCCACACCCATCATTACTTCTAGGATTTCTTCTTCAGAAGGTAACACCGTATCTAAGTAGTCCATGGCGAAGGTAGAATCAAGGGTCCAGGTTGGGACCACATCCCCATCTACCTCCTCCTCAGAGAAAGGAGTAGAGTGGTTGTCTATAGAGTTAACGATAGACTGATATCTAAGCTCAGCTCCAGACATAGGGAATGCCATTCCATTGACTTTTCCTTTAGCTAATGTGGTCGTAGGTGAAGGCAAGGTCCAAGGGTCTGAAAAATAATGAGTTTGGAGGAACTCTTCTCAAGGAGAGGGAAAATCAAAGGTACCCATTAATGAAGAATACATCCCAACTCCTAGATTCTCAGTAGGCGGATGAGGGTTATCCACTAAAGGAACAATAGAGTCGGAAGTTTCTTGAGGATCGACTGGAAAATAGTCCAATTGATCAACCTTAATGATTTTCCCTTCATGAGGAAAGCAAATGACACGAAATAGAGTCAAAACAATGGTGTCCATTTCATATACCCAGTTCCTTCCTAAGAGGATATTATAGTCTAGGTTAGCATCAATGACTTCCACTTTGATATTGACAACCTTCCCCCCAACACATACGGGAAAGATTGGGATAATCCCATGTGGCTTATGAGAATACCCATCAAATGCAGTCAAGAGGGTAGGTGAAGGAACAACCGAAGGATACCCAATAGCCTTCGAGCAAGACATCGACATGATGCACGTGGAAGCTCCTTCATCGATAACAGTACGAAAAATGTTAATTTTTCGATATGTAGACTTTATTTGAAAAGCCATATGATGAGGGAGTCACTTTTTTACATTTAACATGTCAAAAGTGATCATTAAAGAGTTATTTGGATCAACTGCCCCAATTGCCAAAAGTAAAGCACTTTGTTGAGCTGCACACAACTGGAGAACCTCTAAAGTGGACATGGCGCATGGACTCTGAGCTAGATCTTCAACAATGGAGTAATTCTGGGTGGTCCTAGCATTAAGATTAATAGTCACGTGTTTAGCGGAACCTTTCGGTATCTGTGGTATAGTCTCGATAGGGGGTTACTCAATATGAAGGTCGGTATTTCCAGGAGAAGTTTTGTCCTTGGAAGTTTCAAATTCACCATAATCACGTGACCGAGTGGCCACATGAACATTAGAACCCATCATGAAAACATTTGATGATTTCTCCCCTTCCTGGTTGCCCCCTGCGAAGGTACTAGGATTTGAACTCATGCTAGCAAGCATTTGCTACCCTTGGGGAAAAGGGTTGGTTAACACAGCTTGAGAACTAGAAGTTCCTTTATGCCCTAACAAGCACTGAGCGTCTTGAATCTTTGGGCAGAGATGAGTTAAATGGTCTCCACTACATAGCTTGCATGGAAACTTGACTTTCTTTCTAGACTCATTTCTACCACCACCAGCATTGATGCTGAATTTATTTGCGTCAACGTTCCCATATTGAATCTTTTTCTTACCTCATCCTTTATTTTTCCCATTGGAATTTTGATTTCCTTTGGGATTGTCAGATTGGACGGAATTAACTGAAGAGGGTTGGGAATACATAGGGTTAAATGATGTGACCTGGTTGGTAGGAGTAGTTTGCAAAGACAACTGCTGTAATTGGCTCAACAAGTTCACCGCATTTGTGTCTACCGATCCAACGATACCATCCGCATGGGGAATTGGCTTCGACTTGGCTATATCAACCTTAGTCCTAGGAGCATCAGGCAAGATTTTTTGTAGAATCCCAGATTGAGAATAAATCAATTCTAATTGATGGGCCCTAAAAATAGCTTGCTCCTCAGAATAGACTCCGGACAAGGAGACATCCTTAGATATTTCAGGTTGTAAAGATTTCAAAAACCATTCAATACAGTATTCCGGCAGAATGTCAGCTTTAATGAGCCTCTTTATACATCTCCATTCCTGAATATGATCAGAAATGTGGGTTGCTATGTCCTGACAAAAGTGGCCAGAAGTTCAGTTCCAGCATCATAACGAATAGAAAACTGGAAATGATTTGATAAAATATTAGCTAAGTCGGTGAAAGATGTAAAGTTGCCCCTTGGCAACTCTATATACCACTTGGCTGCATTACCAATCAAGGTGCGTTGAAAAAGTCTCAACCTAATCGAGTCATCAATAAGGGAATTTGATGAGCACCACAAATGGAATGTGATTACATGGTCGCCCGGGTCTTCACCTCCCTTTCCTTCGAATTTTGGAATGTCCGAAGGGAGTTTGGTTGGGAATGGAGGCCAGGTTGGATTGTGTTTGATTGGAACATTTGTTAATTTTGTGAGATCTGGCAAGTTTAAGGTTTTTAGAAAACGAAGCCTAGGAGGAACTTGGGGATTCCACCCAGACTGGGTGGGCTCCCAAAGTTCTGAAAAGACTGGCCTAGATTTTGGAAGGCACTAGGCTTCCCGAAGTAACCAGCTGAACTAAAAGGCAAACCTTGTGATCCAGCTAAACTTGGAGTTTGACCAACTCCGGCCAAAAAACCTCCATAACTGGCGAAGTTCCCTCCTAAAGGATTATAAGGAGTCAATATCCCTTGATAAGGATTCCAAGCAGAAGCTAAGGGAGGAATACTTCGAAATGAACTAACTATGGAGTATAGCCTATTCACTTGTTGGCTGAAAAATGGATTCCCAGTTCCCATGCCACTAACCATAGGGTTAGTCCAACCTTGAAAAGGATTGTTGCTTTGTCCTATAGAAGAAAAAGGCATAGATCCTATTGTTGGGTTGGAGTGTGGTATATGACCACTTCCAAAGGAAAACACTAAAATGAAGTCGATCCACCCATCATGGATGTGGAGGCACTAAATGGAACTGACGGAATACCCTGTGAATGGGTGCCAAATGGAAAGAATCTAGAACTAAAAGCATTGGCTTGGGAATTTCCACTCGTAGAAGGAATGGAGGTAGACCCGACTAAAGATGTGCTAGCAAAATACCCAAAGAAGGAAGTGGAGGGGATGGAAATAGTTCCTCCCCCTTGTACTGATGTTGGAGTCTACATAGTTGTAGCACTTGTAGTAGAAGCCATGATTCCAGTAGTGGTCATCGATGGTAAGTGTGTAATGTGACATAGACTTGACAGTCTACGCATCGGAGTCCCAACGTATTGTAATACTTCAGGATAACTAGAAGGTAGGGGAGAATTCGGAACCGCTAACGACTCTAGGAGTTCTTCTACCTCTATGTTATCTTTCGTTTGAAAGAGAACTTGAGAAAGAACTGGAGTGTTATTCTCTTGTTTTGTGGAAGTACCAGGTCTATCTTTAACACTAATGCTCCTGAGAGGAGGATCAATCCCCATTGCATCAGCTACCGTGGGATGAAACCCATCGGCAATATTACCTTTGTGCCTTCTAGGAGAAAGCTCTAATCTTGGTGGTGAAAGACCACGAAGTCTTCGATACCGTTTAGGTGATCAGTCAGCTACTTTGAATTTTTTATTAAGATCTAGTTAAAGACTCAAGAAAAATGAAATCTAGGCCAACTAAGAGCACATAGCACACACTAAAAAGTCCCTAAAAGATATTAGCCAGTCAAACAAATTTCAAGTATTTATGCTCTGAATGATGAGGATCGGACACCAAAATACAAGAAAGTGAAGTAAGGGGCCTTCCAAAGATAGTCTGGGATAATGACGTCCCAGTCCTACCAGCAAAGGTAACATAGGAAGTTACGTTGACCTCCTAACAACAGCCTGCGTCAGTGCAAGCCCCCAAGCTTTGCAAGGGTGCCCTCCAGTAGTACTATTGAGAGTGATACAACGTCGACCTCAGGTGCCACGAGATTCCCCTCCACAGCCACCTATGTAGATCCCTAGGAGAAGCCACTAAGGTTACCCACTCATGTCAAAAGCCAGGCGGAATAGTCTTGAGGTAAGATCCGACAAGTAGGAGAGGGGGTATCTCTCTTCCTTGTATTCAAAACCCCTCGTGCTTAGCTCCCAGATCCAGAGCTTTCCTGGTCTCCCTAATGCTATTGGATTTTCACTCACTATTAAGACTCCTATGTTTGACAATTTAAATGGCATTGGAGAGTTATCTCTCCACTCACCTAATCCAAGGCCCTAAAATATCCTAAAACGTGTTGGTGTGTCTAACTTGACAATTATAAAAAGTTATAGTATATTTTAATTAGCACTTGTTTTTAAATGGGCTGTTCTTTAAGTCAAGGGGTAAGCAGAAATGAAATTAGTGGTGTTTTGACGCAAAGAAATTAATAAAAACCAAACTATATGCAAATGCACTCGTTTTGTTCTTCGATGAAAGAAATTTCTACTAGGTTCAGAGGAACTTCAAAGAAAGCAACAAATTTTTCTTTTCTTTTCTTTTACTCAAGATCCACACTCACAAAAGTTAAAAAAACTATGGATGCCCTAAAAGATGCACAAATTTACCCTAATGCAATAAGTACATGCTGATGCAAAACTTAAGACTACTCTTAAATCAAGGAATGAAAGTAACTTGTTTATCAATTTTAATTTGCCACTTTAGATGTTTAGATAGAATATAAGTTTCTAATGCTCATTTTCATCCAAACACTAAAAGAAAGTTCCAAGACAAACAAAAATGCACTTTCAGTCGCAAGAAGAAACTAAATCAAAACAAAGTTCAAGAAAGAAAAACCACGTTTTGAAGAAGTTTTCTTCAAAATCAAAACAAAAATGACTTTTCAAAAGTACTCTAAACAAGACTGAAACTTTATGATCGAAGAATAGGAAACAAAACACTTCGCAAGTTGACAACACAAAGTGGGTGAAAACTCAACAAAGACGTGTTTGAATATGCTCTTAACAATCAAAAAGCAACAAAAAGAGCTTGGCAATAAAGACCAAAAGATTGAAAAGACAACTTTCAAGAAAGTGTGAACCAACAACTTTCAGAAAGTAAGAAAAGCAAATGGTCACAAATATATAGTTTTGAGATGCAAACCAAAAATTCACCAAAACAAAACTTGACACAAAGATTGAAATCAACCTTTCTGCCTTGAAGACATGGAGCAACCAAGATTCCTAGCAAGAAATCTCGTGTGCTTATGCAAAAACGATGAAGCTTGCAACAAAACAAATAAGACTAACACTTTCCACAATCAGAGAGAATTTGAGACCATATACTTGTTGTAAAACTAAAGACTGACATAGAAAAGCAATTGTTCACGACCGAATCAGACCAGCAGATAGACCTTCAAAAACAAAAATATTTCGAAAATCTTGAAAATTTTAGGATATACGCGACTGTGTTAGTGCATAGCTGTGTGTATACACGACTTAGCCTAAGGAAACATACGTCTACGTAGGTTTAATTAAGGAAACATGCGTATATACGATTCTGTAAATTGGAAAAACAAAGTATATAAAAGATTACAAGAAAATACAAAAAAAGGTCTGAAGAAACTGATCAAACGTACAATTCAAGTTCCTATAGGAACAGACTACACAGTAACAGCAAGCAAATAAGCAGCTGAGCCCTGATTGGCTTGAATAAACCCAAACTAGGAACAACAATACTGTTGTCTCCAATGGAGTAACCAATTCTGTTAAGGGATAAATTCCCCTAGGGTGTTGGGTTGATACCCTAGTAGATCAGAGGTTATCTACATAGAGAAACACACATTCCACACAACCATGATGCTAATATAAACAAATTGAAGGAAATGAGGTGCACCTGGGGGTCCTTTGTTTGGGAATATCCAGCCAGGGTCCAAACCCTCTTGGAGTTCCATTTGCCTCTTCAACCTGCAAAACAATCAATTCAAGAAATTACAACAGTATATTGACCAAGCATCATAAAGAAATCATCTTCATAACATATTAAAAGGGAGTTAGTTATGTAATTATAACAACCATTCAGAATCATAACATTGATATTATAAACATGAAGAAGATTTATATCAAGAACAAGGCTAGTGTTTCTTTTATTACAGACAACTAAAGTACATAAATGAATAATTTCACCTTATTCATCCATTCACAGGCTCCAAGCGGAACCGTCCTCCAGATTCTTCCAGTCTCAAGACTTTAACAAACTCCTTCCATGAATTACTCCATGACATCTCAAGTAGTAGAAAGACATCATCACATAAGGAAACAAGGGTTTCTTGTAAATGGGGGAAGTGCTGGAGGCACTAGGATCTTCATACCTGGTCAAGGAAAATCTCAGTAGAGTGATCTTTCTCTCTCTTCTCTCCTCCCCTTAGGCCTTCCCATTGAAGCCTTTTATACTTATCCCAAAGTAGTTTTTTAGTTGGGAATTCGTTGGGAACAGTTGGGCCATAGGCACTAATAGGTAATCAACAGGTAAAACCCATTATCTCCACCTGAAATTAAGGAGATTTAATTTTTTTTAAGTGCTTTAAGACATATATGTGGGTTGGGTATAAACAGACCCGTGTACGCACGCGTTTAGCTCAGGGCAATGTCGCATATAGGGATTAAAACACTGTTTTTTAAATTTTGGACCAGGTCCGGAAGGAGGGGTTGCCTTAGGCCATGAGTGCAGCATCACAAACATCAAGAGTGAGGTTTGGAGCTATAATAGGGTTTGGATTGAGATTTATTCCATTTTCCCTTCTTTCCCTTTTCATCCAATGAAAGTTTTTCTTCATCCACACCCTTGGACAAAGTCTCATCTTAGGTATTTTTCCTTGTTTCCTCTTGTACCAAATGAAACCATAAGCACTCCCAATTTGGTAGTTTCTCCACCCCATTCACCGAATCTTGATAGTTGTGCCATCTCTTGGGAAGGCATTGAAGGATTAGGCTTACGAAATATTCTTTAGGGACATTAATATAGACCTCACCAATTTCATCACGACATGGTGTGTACCTACTCAGATACTGTGGAATTGTGTCATTTTTCTGTATCTTGATAATTCAAAGTTTATCCTTGAGTGCCAGCTTCATGTGGTCACTATTATTCTCAAACAATTTTGTCAGTGGTTTCATTAAGGGAGTTTTGAGGTCTAAAATGGGTGTCCTAAGGAAATTATAAAATAATAGTGGAAATAATAAAATAAGATTAGATTACATCATCAAATTTTAGAGGAAAAAAAGAAAAACTATTTTTTCAACTCGTATTTTCAACTTATCTCCCTATGGGTTTACTCAAATTTTGAGTGGAAACACTTGTTGGATGTAGAATTTGATTCCTACTCCAAGGAGTACCCATGTTTCATACTTTGGATGGACCTTGCTACATGAAAAATGAGAAATACATGAAAACATGATTGCAATCACATTTTTTCATGCATCTCTCATTTTTCATGTAGCAAGGCCCATCGAAAGTAGGAAACATAGGTACTCCTTGGATGAGAAATTAAATTTTGCATCCAATGAGTACTCCCACTCGAAATTTGAGTAAACGATTAGGGAGATAAGTTAAAAATACAAGTTAAAAATGTAGTTTTATTATTTTATTAACTTTTAATCTTTTTACCTTTTTACTCTAAAAATGGTGAATCATCCCCAATGGTTGACATCATCACCTTGAATCCTATTAGTTCTTATAAAGTTTATTTTGGTTGTACATTTTCTTAGGAGACCCATTTTAGACCTCAAAATTCCCCTAATGCCACATTGAAGACAAAGTCCTTTTCTATTTAGATTTGAGACAATGTGATCCCGTACTCCCTCCAACATTATTCTCCTCGTCTTGGTTGCATCTTTCTTCCACTAAGCATGGTTATAGGCATCATATTTTGGTGGTTGTGAAAAATCTATCTTGATGTATTCTAGCAATCCATTTTCATCCATTACTGCCTCCATGTGATCCTTCCTTGCAACAAAATTAGAGGTTCCTTCCAAGTCATACTCTAGCCTTAGTCTTGTAACAACCCTGATCAAAATTCCATGTAATAAAGTTAATATAGGAAAAATAATAGCCAAGGTCATGGGATAGGTATTCCATGTTGAGTGTTGGGTAAAACATCCTAGTGTGGGTGTTCATTTGGTTTATTATGGCTAAGGGGAAATTTGCAAACACAATTGCAAAGGATTTGAAAAGGAAAAGGGGCATTAATTAGAATTTTATTTATGAAAATAAAGGAAATTAGGAGAAAAAAATGGTGAAAGGTTTCAGGTTGCATGTGAGGGGGAAAATGAAGGAAAATAATGGAAAATGAAGAAAATATAGGCTTCATTAATAAAAAGGCTTTTGACAATCAATTCACAACCTTTTGCCAGTTCAATTTTGGAGCATTATCTATTTTCTGCTCTCTCCTACTCTTGGACACTTAGAGTATTCCTGGAGCACTCTAGCATTGAAGGAAAGAAGGAAACGGAAGGACAAGAAATCAAGAGGAAGCAAGGATCGAGCAAGGAAGAGTGGGAATCAAATGACTATAGTGGAATTACTTGGAGGTATCGAGTTACATGTAAGATTTCCTAACTAGTTTTTGCATGCATGGTACATGCATGTGTGTTTTTGGTTCTCTTCCTGTCATTGTCATAGTTCTTGCCAAGTGTGGTAGTGGTTTTCATCCTTTCCTTGCCATTTGCAGATAGTCATAGTAAGATTGGGTTCTCTTTTTTTGGTTGAGCTATATTTTCAGATGGATTCAAAGATGAGTGGGGTGGTCTTAGGATTAATCACAATGCCTAGGAATCTCTTTGTGGGATATACAGTAAAGCCTGGTTGTGAATACCCTTGATTTTCCCTAGGAATCCCTTGACCTATAATGGCAGGATACATAGTAAAGCCTAGAGGGTGGTGACTCCATAGGCCTAGGAATCCCTTGATTGATAATGTCGGGATACATCATAAATCCAAGACATGGAGACAGACAAACTCCTCATGGTTTAGGTGGAGGGATATGGAGGCATCCATTGCAAGGAAAATTTTAAGAAACCCCCCAAATTTATATGTATAATAAATGCGTGAATCGCCATGGTATATAGAAAAATGTATATGCTATTTTTTCATTGATATAATATACATATATAATTTTTTGGCGAATCTTTCACTGAATTATAAAATTTTGTTAAATCTTGGTGAATTTTTCACTAGGTTATATGGTATTGCAAATTCTTGGCTAATCTTCTAAAAAAATAGAAAACATTGTAAAATATTGGTGATTCCTTGATAATGTATATAATAATAATAATAATAATAGAGAAAATTATTTACTTAAATTATAATATACTAATTTTCCATGTTTTGGAAAAGAAAAATCACGAATAATGTTACTCTAGGTTCTTATTATAGACTATTACAAGTTTTTTTGCATGTTTTTATCATGTTTTACCATAAATTTCTTATGACATCCCAAGGGGAAACTAGTTGGAAGGCACCCCGAAAGGCGTTTGATGTTGAACTAAAGAAATTATTTTGCTCAAACTTGGTCTTGATGCATCTAGATAACTCAATCATATTTAATGTAATTCATATTTTGCAGGATACATATGAAAATAAGGTATATGAATAGATATATCAAAATCATGAATATTTACATCAAATTCATTTGTTTTCTCATATATCGCTTTTCTAAAATGTAGATACTTATCTAATTCCTCGAGTTCAAATAAAATAATAGCTTTAAATTATGGTGATTCCTCGTCATATGTAGGTTTTTCACCTAATTATTGGATCATAACTATTGTAGTACTTGTTGCATTTTATTCTACAGTTGACAGTTCTAATAATTTTGAATTGGTAAATAATTATTTCAAATCGCACAAAATGAAAAATGAAAATGAATGGAAGATAAATATGTATTGAAACTTAATTTCCTACTTGATGAAAAATAAAGAAGGTAATAACACAAACTCATAAAAAGACTACATTTGGTGAGCTAAGAAATATAAACAATAGTCTTTGCATGCTTGTTAATTGGAAAATATGTCACAAAATAATCATCATCAAGGGATTTTTCACTTCAAGAATGGTAGTGCACTAAACAGTCTATTGTTCTCATCTAATAACATGTGATTCTTTTTTCTTATTGATATCAAAGTATAATTGCACTAGATGAATGTCAGTCTCATGATAATAGGACTCCTATGATGAACACATAGGATCCTAGTGCATAGAGCATTCTTCTCTTCAATTAACTAAGTAGATCTCATTTTACTTTATTAACAAACAATAAGTATTTTCAAAGAAAATATAAAATAAACATAGTAGATTATAAAAGTTGAAGATTATTTGTGACACTACAAAGTGAAAGGATGAAAAACTTTCCTTAAATAATCAAATATATAAAGCAAATACTTTATCTTTTATAGCTAGAATTTCTCGTAATGTTTACATTATTCTTTATATGATTTAAAGATATTTTCGATTCCTTGGAACCCATTTTATTCTTTCATGGTTAAATCCTTTATGCTACCTTTAAATTCTCTTTTCATTCTTAAACTCACTTCATATGTTATTTCTTTTTTTTTTCCTTGATGACGGGTGGAGTGTCCATTCGAATATTGGACATTTCAAATATGAACACATAATTTGTTCCAAAAAAAGTATCAACAATGGTTGAAAATATTGATGATGAAGTGGTATATGATAGAAAACATTGTGGAAAGGATAAAGATGATAGCATTGTAAGACTTTAAGCTCCTGTGGTCGTTATTTTGTGTAGTATTTACTGGATTATCCATAGTATCATATTCATCATGTCGACGTTTTGAACCCCAAAGGGGATCCATCATCTGGACCAAAAAATGGTAGATATTGTCTTGTCAATAGGTTGATTAATGGATCATGAGAGTTCGCATGAGATATCAATTGATCAAGTAACTCGAGGAATGTTGAAATAAACTATCCAAATATGAACATTAATCATGCCAACATATATGACTTGAAATGATTGGAGTAAGGATTCCTTTAGGAAAACTTTATATATTCATTTATTTCTTTATGATCGAATTCATGTATGATAATGATACCTAGGTAGGATATAATGAAGGAAGAAGCTTTTCGTATGGAAAGATTGTTATAATCCTTTTGATTCAACCATGGATTAGTATCTCATGATTGAGTCACATGACAATGAGTGAATGGGTAACATAATCATGTTATGAATTTGTATAACACATGAAAGTGAATGCCAATAGATATCATGTGTGAGACCATATTTTTGATGGATATGGAAGGATATAATACTGCACAAGTGTCCAATTATTTCTATGCTTATATTGGTGTTGTATACTTTAAACTTCTTGCACCTTGTGAGGAGCACCTATAGAGGAGAGGGTTCCTAAGGTAATATAGAGTAGAGAAGGAAAGTTACTTATAGTATTCCTAATGTATAGATGGGAGTTGACAAGATGATGTGTTGAGGTGTTGGCTAGACCTTCCAACTAATGATGGTGGAATACATGGTATAGAAATGTAATATTTGATATAAAGCGAAAAATATAGATTGAGTAGATGTGACCATTAGTATTGGAAATTTGGTTTATTGGAATAAATATTTAGTTACATTTTGTAATGGTAGGTATGTTAAGTAACCCATGTACATTGAATCATAGTTCCATTTCATTAAGTATGATTAACAACTGAAATGATTGAATTATTAGTTTGTTAATATTATTCTTAGAACACCTCATGGATGGTAGTAAATATTTAAAGAAAGGATTGTATGCATAGAAATCACTTTTATTTGGCTGATTGAAAATTTTAGGTTGTAGGCAGAATGGTCTCAAATATGAAAATGAGTGTAACTTTATAAGAAAGATTAGGTGTTGCAATGCACAAGAGCCAAACACTATGAGAAGGAATATCATACTTATGAAATATGATATTCTATATGAATTAGACTTGGAATTTATAAGTTGTATTATTATGAATATATCTATGGCTATTGAAGATGGAAACCCTCGAAGCAAGGCCATTGTTAGGACAAAGGAGTCCTATGGTTTCCACGCATTATATACTACTAGTGGATGTCTAGTAGTAAGTTAGTGCTCTCCTTACACGAGAAATCCATGATAAGCCTGGATCACCTAAGGTATTTTTTAGTAGAGAAGGGGACACCTAAGCCTAGAGGGTGAGTGTATCAAGGAGGAAGAAACTTAAAATTTCATGTGGGATGGTGGCTAGAATCTTGTGGGTAAGTTAGAAATGTTAATGAAATTGATTATTTCATGTGGAAGAAATTATATGGGATAGGTGCATATCCATAGAGATAAGTATTAAATAAAAAATACATACATATATTTGAATAGATGCTTGCATCATGGAATTAAGAAATCTTGTGCATAAGATAAGTGTTTCTTGATAATTTCTATAATATGTATGCTTACTTGATTACTAATGTAGCCATATGTTAGAATGTTGAAGTCTAGTGGTATACCAAGATAGTGAATAGGATGGCACTGCAAATACAACTGAAGAATGAGGAAAATAAGTGTTGTTAATGACAAGAGAATATTTATGATTGTGTGATTTGAAGGGGGATAGGATAGAATGTCCTAGTATTGAATCCCATTGATTAACTATACTTAATTATGATTAAATGTTCAATTTTGTTTAGCATGTATATTTTAATTACCATTCTTTATTTACACCATGAGGAAGAAATCTTATGGTACATTGAATAATGTAAGTATTATATTTCTTGAATTTATTAAATACTAGAGCTACCTAAGATAGGAGAACATAAAAAAGGGCTTATGATAGAAGGAGATGGGAAAGGTGAGAGGGAGCTAGTGGGTTCTACATGTCGAATAATCCTCAATTTTCCATTTTTCCAAACTTTACCTTGTTTCCTTCATCACCATGTTCCTTACTAAAAATCTAGAAACCTTAACTACCAATCATTGAACGCATGTGGTGGTTGTGGAGATGTACACCTTCCATAGTTACGAAATCAAGGAAATAAGTACCTTCATCATGGGAATTGTGAGAGGAGTAGTAAAACTTATATTTTCTGACATTTTCTTTGAAAAAAATCATGTCCCCACAATAAGGGGGAAAATCAGGTATTGCGGGATGTTTGGGACGAGGTGATTTTTTAATTCATTCATTCATCATTATACACCCCACACATGTGGTTGATGGGGAGGGAACAAAATCACGATTGGATGTATGAAATTGATTGTAGAGAGTCAATTATTCATGTAATCTTGGAGGCATGTATGTAAATAATTATAGGGAAGAAGGAATGATTCATTATTGGTCATTATTGGACTAATACAAGCAACATAGTATTCTAAGGTGAATAGCGGAGGCCAATTCACATTCTCATAAATGGTGTGTGACCATTACAAACCCATGCAAATAATATTTAAGGGAGATGGATAGGGCTAGACACAATAGAGAAGGAAAATAATATGGAAGAGAAGTAGGTTATAAGAGAGAAATAAATGGAGGGAGGGGTAAATTCATTCTCTCTTGGTTGATGCAAACATCCATGAAAGTATTTTTAGAGATATCGATTCATACTAGGAGGTTGATTAAGGAATCATAAAGACCATTTTGATTTCATGTGATGAGAACTCTAGAAATATGCATAGATTATGAAAATAGATAAGGAAGAGATTCAAATGGTTAGAAGCTAATTCCTTGGAAAACGAGCGAATTATAGAGAGGGAAAACATAGAGAGATTAAAAAATTGTATTGGAAAGGGATGTAGGAAAGATATCAAACTATGTTATGGAGAAACCACAGATAAAATCTGAGGAAAGCATAGTGTGGGTTGAATGACCAAGCAAGGAAGCCTTTAAAACTTGAAAAAGGTCAAGAACTAAGTAAATGTTTTTTGAGTTAATGGATAGTAGCTAGACCCTCTATGCACACATACAGGGAGAGATAAGAGACTTTTGAGGGAATATTAAGTAGATAAGGAAGGTATTCTCCTTTTTCTATGTAAGGAAAGAAATGTGTCACCAAATAGTTGTGTTGTTCCAAGAAAAACAATTAGTGTTGAGAAAATGGGAAAGGAAATTATTTTTTCCTAAGATGGAATGATTTCCATAAAAATGTTATAATTTTCCTTAGTGGTATCATAGCTTCAATTTGGGTGGCCTAGTATAAAAAGAATAAGCGCAATAGAGTGTATGTTAGGTGGAACATCTATCTACCTAAGTTAATGTTGCCCTTCGAATTTAAAATATATAAGCTTTTCCTTTAGTTTTCTTATCCAATTGATTAATATAATGCACTTTGCTGGAGTATTTTAATATTTGAATCTTGAATGTTGAATATTGATATAGGTTTACTATTTCTTCATAATGGGAAATCAATGTTATATGTGCCAATGCAATTCTTGTATATGGAATTTTATATGATGATACAACATTTTTACTAATTATCATTATCTCTATTTATTTTTGGATGTGAGTGTACCAGTAAACACCCATAGCATTATAGCTTGTGATGAACATGTTATGTGAATCAATATTATGGTTATAGGAAACCATTAGGGAATAATGAATTGTGGATGGAACATGTGCTTTCTTTTCTAATGTTATGCATGAAACTACAGGTATATATTATGCCTCATCTACTTAATCATACTCATTTACCTTGTAATCTTTTTTATTAGAATAAGAACTCACTTGTTATGAACCAAGCTAGAGGTAAAAAAAATATAAACCATTTTCAATCATTGTTTTTTATTAAAATTAATGTAGCAAAAATTTATATATAAAATATAATTGTGTAAGGGAAAATTCCAAAAGACATAGTTCCTCTATACCTGAAGGTTTTGAAAACCGGGATATCCATGAAGATTTTGCTTTCTCCAAGTGCTTCTTGAGCATTTTAGATAAAAAATTCTTATGTACAATGCCTCAAATTATTATTGAGAGAGATCACAGTGATTTTTTTGTTTGCATGTATGTTTTTATCCATGGGATATGAGGATCAACTCATTAATTAGAAAATTAACTGCAATACCTGGAACTAACAATAAATTTAGAAAATTTGTGCACACATGATCAATTAGTGTACGCTTACATGTTTGTGTTGTTAGATTGGATTCATCTGGAGACAAGTATATAATATTTTCGAGGGAGCAAGATCTTGTTGCTCAAACAAACTCTTTTAAAATGAATTTTTGACTAAAAAATTTGCACACACATATTTGAACCTATCGATTTTGTAATATATATATAATATATATATATTTAATATCGAGAGAGAGAGAGAGGAGTAGAGAGAGAGAGAGAGAGAGACACTTTAAGTTATATTTTTGAATGAATAAAATGGATTCAATGTCTTCAAAATTTAAAGTGAAAAAAATGACTAAAACATTTGCATAGAACAATTTAATCACTTTAGAAACCTAATAGATTTGCAACACACACACACACACACCAAATGTCATTGTTTAATGTATTCAAAATGTTAAATGTCTCTTCTCTTCATGGCTACCATATATATAAATAGGATGCTAATGATTGTTGATGTATATGGGAACCCAATAAATAAACATTTCACTGCATCTATGCATATAAAAGTGCTCAAAATATCTCCTACATCTTCATCTTGCTAATAAAATTTATTTGAAGTAAATAGCATCAAATTTATTTGACATTTTCTTAAATGTCAATCCTTGTTTTGATAATACATCTATTTTAAAGATATCTGTTCTTTTTTTTTTTAATAAGATGCCTTCAAACATCCATTCAATTATGTTCCGGCAGAAATTTTTGAATGGAAACCACCTTACTATTCCAAGAATAACAACTACTTTATCAATTCCTAGTAAAAATGTAATTGATAAAATTTAAACAATTATAGCTAAATTTGATTTTTAATAGAGTGTCATCCAACAAACGGTCTTCTAGTAGAGTTTTTCAAACTATCAACACCTTGGTATTCAAATAGTAATAACTACTTTATCATTTACATACAGTGTACATTGAAGATAAAGGGTAAGTAACAAAATAAATGATGGAATTTGAGTTGTATTGATTTGGAAGGTAAGGAATTACTTTTTGGAATAGAGATTTGTAATTTTTTCATAGATGTATTTGACTTAACGATGGGTGGAAGTTGAAAAGAAAAAATCAAAGATCAATTATTTTAGGGGGATTGAAAATTCATGAAATATATTATCTAAATAATATTTGAAAATGACAAGTATATATCATAAAATTAATAATTATATATACCAAAAATCCACTAAAACATAGACTTATGTGTACTATTGTACATTGATTCTTGACTTATTAATTCAAATTTCACTACTTTGCGAACAACCCTAGACCGCTATTCAAATTCTACAACTTTGTGGACAACCCTCATATAGGATTATGAGCAAACAAATGAAAACTTGGAAGATGGCAAGTGCAGTATTCAATATTTAAATAGACATGAAAATAAGAGACTTGAATTTTAAACAAAAATGAATTATTCTTTTGTGACCATTGGTTCCAAAAAATGAGGGTCATTTTCTTGAAATTAATCCCAATAGGATTATGAGCAAACAAATGAAAACTTGGAAGATGGCAAGTGCAGTATTCAATATTTAAATAGACATGAAAATAAGAGACTTGAATTTTAAACAAAAATGAATTATTCTTTTGTGACCATTGGTTCCAAAAAATGAGGGTCATTTTCTTGAAAAATTAAAGAAGAAAACTTTTTTTACACTGAATGGGAGGGAGAAATAACTATCATAAATTCCTATTCTTGAAAATTAGGGTGAATGGAAGGTTGTAACTCCTAATTTCAAGAGATAAATTTAATTTTTCTACCCTCTCCCATAAAATAAGGTGGGCTAACCTCCATACCTAATTTTTTTATAAAATAAATTTGAGGCAATTTCTAACAATGTACTATGATACAAAAAATTCAGGCCCCTTAATTTCGCCCAAGGGTGAAAATTTGCATCTAAAATTTTCCTTGATCCATGCTTGTTTAGACTTAGTGATCTAATGGGATTATAGTAAATCCTGGTTGTATTGATGAGGGTTTTGAGCCTATGAATCCTTGGGTGGATATACAGTAAAACTCAAGGTAGCCTTGATTGGTTCTATTGTGAGTCCCACATTCATGCTTGGAATATGGCACGAGGGTGGTTGGTTGAAAGAAAGATTTGGTTCAACCCAATCTATGGTCAAGTGGTACGTGGGAGTCCTTGACTTTGTTGGATTTGCATATGTTAATAAGAGCTCTTTTCCTCTTTTTTTCTATATGTAAATGTACTTGTTATTATGTGGTTCTTATGGTTGTTCTATCTTTGTTATTCTGTTGGTTATATGTAGGTTATAAGCATGGCTTATGATAGACTTCGGTAATGCCTCTCATCATGATTTTATTAGTACATGAAATGTGAATGAATATATGACCTAATATATAATAATGCAACTATTGTGATAAGGCATAAATTCTTCTTGATGATTCTCATGTAAGTATGAGACCCCTATGCTCATATTTGTTGTTATGACTTGTATATTACATGTTTATGATATGTTTTTCATGGATAGTACGGGTCAGATCAAGTCCTTGCACCAATTTTTTCATTAGTAGATTTAATTCATTATTATTTATCATTTATGTAAGTTTCCTAAAGTTATGGCTAGTGGCTTAAGTCTTGGCCCTAAAAAAGTGTCACAAAATCTAGGGTCACTGGAACAAAACTTCTTGGAAAAGGCCACAGTTGCATGCATGCCTTACTGTGGGATTGAGTTGAGGGCCTCAGTCACATGCATGCCTTGTCATAGGAGCAGATAGGGGTTTAGCTTAGAAAAATGACAAGTTTTCTCAGGGGTTAGGCACCTATCATGGATGGTTGTCTCTTGGAGATTTTATAGCTCCTGAGGAAGGTCAGATTGGTTTGGTTTTTTCAATTCCATTTTCCTAACCATACACGAGGAGTTGAATCACATCATAGTAACTCTTCATCACATGTTTACACTAGTGGACTCATTAGCTTGGGTAAATGTGGGAGGAAGGTGATATAGAGTGGTATCAAAGCATGGTACACCCTTTGGATTGGATGGAAAAAATGTGTTGGTCATGCATACATGTCAATTGCATATCTATTCTTTATGCTTGTGGTCTATGTACTTGTTGTGTGGGAATGGTTGCAATTGTGTCTCCATGTGAAAGTTGTTGGTGTTGTTGTTGGATCTATTTTTCGTGCGTGTGTGTCAGTTTTTCACTTGTTATGCATGTTAGTGATTATACATTATTATGCATTCATTAACATGGTTATAGTTTTCATGCATGAGGTCATGGTATGTGGTTGATAAGGTCATGCATGATAACTGGATAGTGGTTGAAATCATGTTTATGTACTGATATGATTATGTTTATACATGTATTTCACTAATATGGTTGATATTGTAGATGAGATATCCTCCTTTGAACTATACTAAGGTATGTTGATTATTTTATGTTTTGGTTTAAGATGACATGGTATACTTGTAGGAAGAAGATACAATATGTCTGGCAATGTGGTATATTACAGTTCATGAGTCTCCTTATGAATCATATGAGCGGCATGGTGGTGGAAACTCTTCTAACATAGAAGACACATTGAGAAGTTTGAAGGTAGAAATAAGAATTTGCAAATAACATAATGACATAATCATTTAGGCACAAGACAAACAAGCAGAAGTTAATGTAGTAATTCTTCAGAGTTTGTCTAAAAGACAGAGACGAGTACTGCTTAGGATTAGCCATGGGCAGGGACATAGGACTAACGGGGCATATGGCAGTAGATATCATGGTGGGCATAGGTCGTATATGGATGACACAATAAGAGATGGAAGGCTCTTGGATACATCAGATAGGAGAGATGATGGGCATATATTCTTCTCTATTTTTGGTTCTGACAGGTACCATCATCATCATTGTTATCATCCTCATGGGAGGAGTGACAGGAGATATTTTCTAGACGAGTTCAAGAAAGAAAATCCACCTACCTTTGAAGAAGTTATTTGAGATTCATGATTACACAGAGAATATGAAGGTTAGAATAACTTTCTTCGACCTCAAAGGGAAAGAAGACATCTAGTGGGAAGATGTGAAGTGGGTTAGGGACATTAGGACAAAGGAGTTGAGTTGGCATGAATTCAATAGACTCTTCAGGAAGAAATATTTGTCAAAGTGGTACTATGACAGCAAAGCTAAGGAATTTTATGACATAAATATGGGATTGATGACAAATGAGGAGTATATGGCGAAGTTCTTGGAGTTGTTGAGGTATGTACCATATCTTAAGAATAAAAAATCCAAAGTTCATATATTTGTTTGTGAATTTCCATTAACATTGAGATATTGGATCGAGTATGATGAGCCTCATCCTTGAAGGATTCATTGGGAAATTGAAGCACGGTTATGATCAATCAAAGAGTAAGAAAAAATCTCGACAAGGTTGGAAAGGGAAAGAGAAAGCTAAAGGTAGATGGCAGGCAAAGTGAATAAGACCTCAGAATGTTGGGGAGAAAGAAAATGTTGCACCTTACAAGAATTTTAATGGGTCATAGCCTGGAGGGTAACAGAATAAGGGTGATGGTAGGGGACAATTATAGTGTTGGATATGTGGCAAGGAGCATATCAAGAGGTATTTTCCACAAAAACAAGGTGGTAGGCCTCATATTTGTAGTTCATAGGGCGCACAAACAATTAGGGATGTTTGGAAAAGAATTCCACTGATTTATGCAACGATGGATAACATGCATGCAAATCACTAGGAATATATTATCAAGATAGACAGTAATCCTTGTGATCAAGTTGATTATATTTTGATAGATCCTAGATCTAATAATAGTTATGTTAGTCTTGACCTGGTGGATAAGTGTTTTTTGAATAACTAAGTACATGCAAAATCTTGGTTAGTGTAGTTGGCTACAGGTACAAAGAAAAGAGTTTATCGTTGGGTAAGAGCTTTCTCATTTGAGTTGAATGTTATGCCTACCTCAACACATTTGAATGTACTACATTTGGGATCATATAGTATGTTTTTGGGTATGAATTGGTTGTATATTCACATGACTAACATGGATTGTTATGAAAAATCTATTGAGTGTTTGGATGACAATGAAGAACAAAGAATCTTGCAGGGTAATCGGAAGGCAGCATTAGTTATAATGGTGACATCTATGCAAACAAAGTGCAGTCGCAGAGAAGGGTGTGTGTTATTTGTAGTGCATATTTCTAGTAATAAAGATAAGGATGTTGAGCATGCATAATTTATGAAGAGGTACCCAATCTTGCAGTAGTTTCATGATGTGTTTGCAACAAATATTTCAAAGATGCCACCTCACAGAGAAGTGGACTTCTCTATTGAGTTGGTACCAATGGAAACACCAACATCAAAGGAACTGTTGTGGCTAAATCTTGCACCAACAACAAAAATGTAGCAAGAAGCAAGGAAAGCCTCCTAGATACAACCTCTGGTTAACTGTAAACTTGTGCCTAGGACATCTTAAATAGAAGAGCGCTTATTAGGTTATATGTGAGGGGGCTTAAACAGCCCAATTTTCATGTGAAAAGGTATGAGGTGGGTCCGAAGGTATGAGTTATATATTTTAGATATTCCCTCACCCACACAGTTCTTAGAAGTATCACATAAAACAATGGAGGTCAATTTCTTCAAAGGAGATTACAACTTAATAGGCTTTGTTGAGTAAATGATAGAGGATGAGGAGGAGGATTAAATCATCATATAGAGCCTAAAACATCCATAATTCTATGTTGAAAACATAGAACCGTAAGCAATGGGAAAATATACACTTGTTTGAGTTACAAGCATAAATAATTGACTAAAGAGAGGATGGGTGCAATGATTCTTATAGAGCAGTTTAAAGATATACTTCAACACTTCATACAAGAATTATGCATTAATGAATGACACACATGGATTTGTAAGGAAGCATGAAATAATTTCTAGGGCTACTGTAGCACACATACATAGAAGAATATGAACATAATGGAATTAATAGAAGGAAAAACATACTATAATGCTAAGAAGGAGGAATCACCACCATTTTTGTGGTAGTTTGAAGATCTACTTTTGTAAAGTAATACAATCTCAGATAATAGACATTCACTTATAGAGTTATAAGCCAAAATTTTATCACAAAGTTCAACACTCTAGGGTCAAAAATTCTAGAAACTTTGTTATAATTTTCATCCCCCTATTTATAAGATGAGATAGGGATAACTTTGAGTTACAATCAAAATATCTAAGCTCGAGCCCCAACTGTCATGCTAGACTAGATGTCTTGGCTCCGTAAGGCTCTACTACTACCTACCTAAAGATTACTACAGGGATCGAATCCCTTTCTTGGAAAAAATGTAGAAATAAAGGTACAAAGAATGAATATTGAGAGATGGAGGAGGAGGTGTTCCCTTTATATTCCAATGGAGATCCTTGATATAGCCACATCCCTACCGCGATGTGTTCCACTTGCTGCTTGGCCTATTTCTGTCAATTCTACCTTAGCTGCCTATGTGACCTATTCATTGGAATAGAGGATGGGGTTGTAAAGGCGTGTGCCCAAGCAATCCTTTTCTATGTAGAGGGAGTGGAGCACAATTCCATGCCATTAAATCCTCCTGAGCCCCCCCCCATATTTTCCTACAACTTCACCATGCTCTATAAAATATTATAGTTATCGGTCCATTTGCCCCTTTAAATCGTTGCAAAAACATTCTCAACACACCATAGCCGTGAGTCCTTTAATCACTTAAAACAGAAAAAACAGATGATAATTTTGATTTTGCCCCCTTAGCCCCTTTATTATATCCCGTTTTATGGTTCTCCACATATGGCAGGGGGCTGGGACCAAGGGCTTAGCCCTTGGGTGCTAAGGAATTTAGATTCCTATTTGGGGATTTCTTTCCCTTTGTTACGCTAAATACTGCATATCGATGCTTTATTGTGTGTCGCTTATGGCACTTCCATCTATCCTTGCGATCATCAATCTATGGGGTTGGGCCCACCACAAGAAATCACAATTGTAACCATGGAGAGGGGAACTCTACATTTTTCTTTGGAGCGGGTCGATAGTCCGCACACAAGGTCCTTATAGACCCTATCATAACACTTTATCGCATCAGGAAGGGAAGTCCCACATATCGCAATCACATTGCATCATTGTCTTAGGATTTTACTCCTTAACTGCTATGATCGTTGATATGTGGGGTGACATCGTTATTGCCACATGTCACCCTATGAGTGTTGACACTTGGCACCTAGAAATGGTCCCATGTCAACCCTTAAAACGCTGAAATTGGGTGACACATGTCCTTTGCCACATCATCAACCATACTGCAATGTCACTAATGACATTAACTACCCTGTCAGCTTTGAAGACCAATCAGATGCCACCACATGGCCTTCGGGATGAGAGAGAAAGTGGCATGCCCAACGATTTTGTTCTATATCGCAATATTGATGATTTTCAACAATTTGTGACTACAACCTCTGTTGATTGCCAATCACTGATTGTATGCGCAGGAGAGAGAAAGGGGAGGCACAACCCTCATTTTGCCAGCCTTTTCCTTCGTAAACTGTTTTCTTGGCCCCTTGGTAATGTTACAAAAAAATCGCAAATCAGCGGTTTGCAGGTATTTAATGTTTTAGATCTTGCCGATATGCCAAACTGCGAGATGATGAGCCCCAGAAATCGATAACTATATGGGTTCATTTTGCCTATTATTTCCATTTAATCCACCATTTTCCATAGTTTTGTGCATGTTTTTGAATATATTTATGTCTGAAATTGAGTGAATGAGGATAGTCACTTTGCCACATAGTCTAATGAGTGTTTATTGCCGATTTTTGGACAATTTTTGGACAAGGGCCAGGCATTTATGAGTATATTAGCAGCCAAACTCAAGGAAACATGGCTGAGAACTTATAGGAGGGGTGTCTCTTACATTAATAACCCCTTCCTTGAGTTCTCCACCAGCAGCTCGGAGTTCAAAGGCCACCACATCAATGATTCCAAGGGGCAGCCGAGCAACTCAAGTGGGGATATTGTTATCTCCAATTTTAGGCAGCTCAGTTCCTTAAGTTTAGGGGGACTGTTGGGGTACCTCACTTGTATAAATAAGAAGGCTTCAAGCCTCAGTAGGTTAGCCGTTTCATAGTCTATTTTTGCACTTTTTTGTAGTCTTGTACTCAGTTCATTTCCGAGCTCTTTTTGCAGACAATTTTGTGATGTAACTATTATTTTTTGATCAATGAAGATGAATCTAGCTTTGAACCAGCACTGATATTTTCTATAGGGTTGAATCTCTTAGGTTAGGGCCCAACCCAAGCTTCCCAACACCTCTTTTGAGTATTTATATGATTTTTTCTTGCATTCATAAGTTGATTTCTATTGTTTAGGTTAAATCTTGCTTTGGTAAAATAGGTTGCTTTTGATGGTTAAATTAGTTGTTCTTGCTTCAAGTTGCTTAAATCATTTTCTGTGGTAATAGAGAAAGATCCAAATGGCTACCATTAGGTCTTGATCCGCTTTCTCCCTCCTTGGAACCGTGAATTGAGGATAAGGCACTACTGCTACCACCAAAAACATGTTCCTTTTGCCTTCCATGCAATCGCTAGTGTGATGTTTTGAGTTGGAGAGGCTAATATTTACTTGGATTCACATGCTTAGACCATTTCTTATTCATTTACCATGACTTTCCCACATAGTTTCCTGTTCATAAAGTTATGTCCATCACTTTTCTATTTTTAGGTTAGATTTCAGGTCAAATTAGACAAACTTTGTTTTTTGGTTCTTGCTTGGGTCAGTTTTAAGAAGTAGGTGTGTAGCTCACTTGAAAAACATTGTAGCTTGTCATCCCTCCATAGCACAACCTGTACCATCTCATCTTTCATAGATTCCTTCACTCGTACACCACATTTCACCAAGCTGTCCTAATTTCTGCGTTTTTGTGCAAAGCTACTTTCTTTCCCTTTGAGAAAATCCAACCCTCTCCTTCTTTCATGATCTTCATTAGCAGAGTCCTAGACCCTCCAACACCTTCATCCAGACTTCATTTCCTTTTTCCCGCCATTTTTCCACCTTCAAACCTCCAAAAATCACTTTCGGCCTCCTCCTGTAGAACTTCCTATAGATCCCCTGCAGCCTCCTGTAGAAGTCCATGCGAGAAATTTTTCGAAGTCTGATCACAATGGAAGTCTCTAGAAGCATACTAGGGACTTCTTAGGATCTCTCCACACCTTCCTCATCATCTGCAAAAGCCAACTCCATTTTCCTTTGCCACCAAACCACTGCATAGTCACAATTAGTCAAATCACAAGCATAATAAATATGCATAAAAATACTAAAAATTGCAAAAAGATGATGTCTTTCCATTTCTCATCAGAAGTAGCTTGAATAAATTCAATTTACCTTTTCAGTAATCAATGGCACCCATCTTAGTAGTTTCCATCTCTTTTCTTGTACGATTAGGGTTTTTTAGGGTTTGGTAGGGTTTGAGTTCCATTTCAGTTTTCATTCTCTTTCTGCAAGTAGAATAGCCCCTGTAGAATTAGTCTTCTGCCATCACAGTAAAATTTTCTTCTGATAACTCATAGAAGTTTGCTTAAGCTCCTAGAAAACTTGTGTGAGTTGATCAAGTGATAGCCTGCAGTAAGAGCTAGTACTTGTGCATACAACATCATTGCTTCCAAGTTTGTTAGGAGCTACCGGGTTGATAAAAGTAAAGAAGGGAGCCCTAGGAGTTGCAGCATTATTGCTACAATATTGGAGCTCACCACTCTTTTTGGCACCATTGTCGGGGAAGCATCATAGTATTTGTGATTACTGCTTTTCTTCTATTATCTACTCCAACATTCTGCTAAGTAGTTTATTTCAGCAAGAGTAGAGTAGTTGTTTCATTTCAATTCTGCAATTTCATTTCTGCAAAAGTAGATTAGACATTTCCTGCTTTCATTTCAATTCTACAATTTCATTTTAGCAAGCATAGATTAGACATTTCTTGGTTTCATTTCAATTCTACAATTTCATTTCAGCAAGCGTAGATTAGACATTTCCTGCTTTCATTTCAATTTTGCAATTTCATTTCATCAAAAGTAGATTAGACATCTCCTCCTTTCATTTCAATTCTACAATTTTCATTTCAGCAAGGTTTATTTAGTTAGCTACAATTTGTTGTTGAATCCATTTTAGTTTTTGTAGGTACAATCAGAAAAAGAAACACAAAAATCCAAAAATGAGATTTCCTTTCATGCCTCATACGAATAGAGACAATTCATGAAAATTCCTACCCAACACCCTCAACACATCACCAAGTCACCCTTCTCTCTTCTTTGGTGGCAGTGATCCAGAAGATCTTATAGGTGAACCTCCAGAGATATACGAAGATCCTATAATAGAAGAAGAGTGAGGAAACATTCTTCCTGAGACCATGGCTGAAAATAGAAACGTTAGAGGGAACGGGGAAAGAATAGAAGATACCTTTCCTATATGGGAAACCAATGGGGACACAAAAATGAAAAACCATAAGTCCTTTAGCCTTACCTCACTTCCATGGCTGAAAACAGAAACGTTAGAGGGAACGGGGAAAGAATAGAAGGTACCTTTCCTATATGGGAAACCAATGGGGACACAAAAATGAAAAACATAAGTCCTTTAGCCTTACCTCACTTCCATGGCCTAACTACCAAGATATTGATACTTTCTTGTTTGAATTTGTTGTTCTATGTCGAGTCTATGACTATGCAGAAGACGAGTAGAAGTTGAAACTGTTTCCTTCTATCCTCAAGGATGCAGCCTTGTGCTAGTTCATGGGGTTACCTAAAAACAATATCACAACTTGGGCTCAGATGCAGCAAGGCTTTAACGGAAAATACCAGGACTATTGCAGGTCAAAGGAAACCAAGAAAGAAATCTTCCGAATGACCATGGTAGTGATGAATCTTTAGAATACTATGAAGAAAGGTTTCAACTCAATTATAAAAGGGTCAGGTGCACACTTGACCCTGAATCTCTGAAGTTGGTTTTGCTTAGAGGAGTCCCTAAAGACCTTCTAGATACCCTCCATTTGCTGGTTGGGGGAGACATCTACCAACTACCTTATGATGACATAAAGACTGTGTTTAGAAACCATTCTAGGTCAGCTAAGAAGAGACGTAGGGGAAGTCAACCATTAGCCAGTACAACCTCATCCAACTCATCCCTTAGAAACAAACTTGAGAATCAGCTGGAAGATTTCAAGAGCGAGGTGAGGCAGAATCTTGCCATGCAAATGGATACCTTGCA
Organism: Pinus taeda; assembly: GCA_000404065.3. Lineage (NCBI taxonomy): Eukaryota > Viridiplantae > Streptophyta > Pinopsida > Pinales > Pinaceae > Pinus > Pinus taeda. The sequence continues at coordinate 39,740 of APFE030309602.1, forward strand.
TATTAAAAGGAAACAAGAGGAAGCCGAGAGAGCTTTGGCCATCTTTTGTCTTAGGTGCACAAGAAAGCATCCTAAGAATGAATGTCCACTGCACAATATAGAAGTGTGTGTAGTCTATGAACAAGACCGTCCTATGAGTCAGTGCCCTTCCTTGCCCAGAATCAAAGCTGCATATCAAGGGGCTGAGGGAGCCACTGAACCACTCTATTTCATGAACCAAGGGAGGCCACATGGGCCCAGACCTTATCAATAGGGAATACAAGGGACCTCCCAGAGCTATTACAACCCCAATCAAGCCACTTCCATGCCTTCTTGGGGTCCCCCTGCTCATCCTTCCTGGTCCACACCCCCTCCTTGGTCATATCATCCTCAATACTAGGCCCTCTAGTTGCTCATTCGTTTCATCCTTATGCTTAGCCATAGCCTCAGCAGAGTGCACCTCATCAAGGGTGGAGGCCCCATTATAACTCTCCTCCTGCTCTTTTTCCTCCACCACCTTCTCAACCTTAACCATTACCTCCTACTCCTCCAAGACAACCCCAAATATCTACTCAACCGAACCTAAACCCCAACAACGGACAGGCCCAATAGGTATATAGTGGGGAAACATCATACCCAACCTATGTTGTGGAGATTCAAGAGATTAACCTATGATCTAGGAAGGTTCTCCAAAATAGCCAACCTCCCCCTAAGGAGGATGAGGAATAAAATAAGGAAAGTGAACCCAAAGTCATTCCACCCTTTCCTGAGAAACTAACTGGAACCACCCAATCAACCCCAAAAGAAACTAAACTTCTGGGAGAACTAAAACAGTTATGTGTAAAAATACCACTTCTCTAAGCCATAAAGGATGTTCCTATATACAACAATATGATCAAGGAGAAATTCTTCAAACACCTAGGTAGGCAAAAGCAAGATGCCCCAACTATCAATGTCATAGGACAACTGTCCTATCTCATGTTGAGGCAGGTAATTTGTCTGAAATATCTAGACCCTGGGAGTCCTGTAGTCGATGTCCACATCAATGGCACCATAATTCCCCATAGCTTGACTGATCTAGGGGCTGTCATTAATGTGATGATTAGGGACACTATGCTCAAACTCAACCTTCATGGTTCCCTAAGAAAGACCTCAACAATACTGCAATTAGCAGACCGCTCCACCGTGACCCCTGAGGGGATTGTCGAAGATGTCATGGTCTCTATTGATTCCTAGGAGTACCCTGTTGATTTCCTGGTTCTCCAACCAAAGGCAAAGCTCACTGGGTATCCTCTCATCCTAGAAAGACCTTAGTTGGCTACTGCAGATGCCTACATCAGCTGCCAAGCTAGGAACATGACAATCAAGAATGGGCATATGTCCAAGCAGCTAGTCCTCTATCCTCCTACCCAACCTCTGCTAGAACATGATTTACCCCTCTGGTTGGAGGAGGGAGATGAGGATGAAGTCTATTCCACACCATTGTGTACAATAGAAGCTACCATGGGGGGTCCACAAACTGAGGATGATCTTATTGAGAACTTGATTCAGAATCCACCCCCTACTGTGTTGCCCTTAGAAGAGCTGGTGGAAGAAACCCAAGCTAATCCTCTAGTTGAACTATGTGTGGCTGATTTGACCTCCCTCTGAGTCAATAATGTGGAATTTGGCCCAGAAAAAAATTTGAAGATCAACTCATCCCTGTCCACCTCTCAGGAGAAAGAATTGTGTAGCTTATTGAAGAATCACTTGGATGCTTTTGCTTGGAGTTATAAGGAGATGAAGGGTGTCCACCCTTCCATTTGTACTCATCACATTTACATTAAGGAAGATTGTAAACCAATTAGGTAGCCTCAAAGGAGGATAAATCCAGCCCTTAAGGACATTTTCAAAGAAGAACTGCAAAAGTTGATGGATGCAGGATTCATCTACCCCATCTATGATAGCAAATGGGTTTCTCCTTTGGTGCTAGTGCCAAAGAAAAATGGGAAGTGGAGAATTTGTGTAGATTATCAGGAACTAAACAAGGCCACCAAGAAGTACCATTTCCCTTTACCTTTCATAGATCAAGTGTTAGATGGCCGGCCTAGTAGGGAAGAAGTTCTTCTCCTTCCTAGATGGGTTTAGCAGGTAAAACCAGATCTAAATCAGCTTGGAAGACCAGGATAAGACCACTTTCACTTGTCCATGGGGCACATTTTCATACTGGGTCCTTCCTTTTGGGTTGTGCAATGCTCCCGCCACTTTCTAGAGAGTGGTATTGAGCATATTTGTTGAACTGGTTCATGATTCAGTAGAGATCTATATGGATGACTTTACCCCTTATGGTTCTAGCTTCCCTAAAGCTTTGACTAACCTGGGAAAAATTTTAGCCAAGTGTATTGAAACGAACCTGTCCCTCAGTCCTAAAAAATGTGAATTCTTGATGACTAAAGGGACCGTGCTAGGTCATACAATTTCTCAGCAAGGATTACAGGTGGATCCCAATAAGATTTCTACCGTCTGAAAGGCCCCACCTCCTCAAAAGGTAAAAGATGTTCGGAGTTTTCTAGGCTTAGCAAGGTATTATAGAAGATTCATTAAGGCTTTTAGTAAGATAGCTTCTCCATTGTTTGGTATTTTGGGGAAGGATGCTGAGTTTATATGGAATGACAACTATCAAGAGGCTATGGATGCCTTGAAAGGTAAGCTGGTAACTGCCCCAATCTTGAGAGGTCCAAATTGGGCCCTACCTTTTCACATTCGCACAGATGCCTTGAACAAAGTGATCGGAGCAGCCTTAGGGCAAGTTGAAGAGAAGCTACCTTATGCCATATATTTTTTCAGTAAAAACCTGTTTAAGGTAGAATTAAACTATACTGTAACTGAAAAGGAGCTCCTAGTTGTAGTCCATTCCCTAAACAAGTTTAGACACTACATCATTGGCTATCAAACATTCATACACACTGATCATGCTGCAATTAGGTATTTGATGAATAAACTAGATGTAAACGCTTGTATCATTAAATGGTTACTTTTATTGCAGCAATTTGATTTGACTATTGTTGATAAGCCAGGTAAGGAAAATGTTGTTGTTGATTTTCTATCTAGACTAGATCTGCCTACAGGAGAAGAAGGAATGGTGGATGATCAAATGCCAGATGAACATTTATTTTCTATTTTAGTACTCTCTCCATGGTTTGCTGATATAGAAAATTACTTGGTTTCAGCAGAGTTTTTGCCACATCTATCCTCAAAAGAGAAGAGAAAGATCGTGAGGAAAGTGCCCCATTCACTTGGATTGGGGGCAATCTTTTTAAACTTAGCCTAGATCGGATTTTGAGGTGATGTGTTACGGAGGAGGAAGTCTTTGACATCCTGTTAACCTGTCATGATGGGCCTTATGATGGCCACTTTGCAGTGAAGACGACTAATTTCAAAATTTTGCAGGCAGGGTACTATTGGCCCACTCTTCATCAAGATGTCAGAAGATACATCAGCCAATGTGGATGATGTCAAAGGATGGGAAAACTGACTCCAAGGGATGAGATGCCCCTACAACCTCAAGTGACTTTCAAGCCATTTGAGAAGTGGGGCATGGACTTTGTGGGTCCTATCAACCCTCCTTCAAAGCAGAAATCTTACATCATTGTGTGTACTGATTATCTGAAAAAATGGGTAGAAACAAAGGCAATCAAAGCGCTAACATAAGAAAAAGTAGCTGAGCTTTTAAGGGAAAATATCTTCTACAAGTTTGGCTACCCAAGAGAGTTAGTTATAGATCAAGGGAGTCAATTTACCTCCAATTTGGTTGAAAACCTGCTCACACACCACAAGATTAAGCACATAACTTCCCCCCCTTATCATCCACAAGCAAATGGACAGGTGGAAGTCACCAACAGAGCTTTGGAAGGGATTTTGACTACGGTAGTGAGCAGTAGCAGAAAATATTATGTAGATCGATTGGTTGAGGCCCCCTGGGCCTATAATACCACCTAGAAAACCACCATAGGGTTTACACCCTATGAGTTGGTCTATGGGAAGAAGGATCTGTTTTCAATAGAATTTGAATATAACACATTAAGGATGGCAGCTGAATTGGACCTAGATCTCAGCCATGCACAAAAGGAAAGATTGCTTCAACTAAATGGATTGGATGAACAAATAATGCAGGCCCTACTCCACTCAGAGGTAGTCCAACTTCAGAGAAAATATGGCATGACAAATAGCTCAAAGAAAAACAATTCCAGCAAGGAGATTGGGCACCACTGTATGATTCAAGATATAAGGATTTCAAGGGAAAACTGAGGACAAGATGGTTGGGACCCTATACAATAGAAAAACGCAATGAAAATGGTTCAATCCTTATCTAGACCATAGATGAAGAAGCCATCCCTATGCTTGTTAATGGGCATAGATTGAAGTAGGAAGCCCTTGTCCAAGCAGGAGTTCATTGAGAATTTGGGAAAAACAGTGTTGGTAGTGGAGCAGGTCCCTATCTCCACTCCACCCACACCCTGAACCAAAAAAAAGAAAAAATAGAGAAAAAACAGAAAGAGGAATAAAATATCCCTGGGAAAAAACCTCTTAGAGGCACCTACGGCAGGCATTGAGGGTGAAAACTCCTGGAGACGCCCCAACTGTCTCAAAAAAAACAAAAAACAAAAAAAAAAAAAAAAAAAAAAAAAAAAAACCTAACTTCTTTTGGATGAATTACAGGTTGTAGGAGGATCACACAAGAGAGAAAGACAGGACTAGGCTGCATGCAACCTTCATAGTCCATCCCTCCATCACAAAGAAAAAAAGAAAAAACCTAGCTTCTTTTGGATGAATTGCAAGCTGTAGGAGGGTCACACAAGAGAGAAAGATAGGACTAGGCTACATGCACCCTTCATAGTCCATCCCTCCATCTCTGTTATCCTACAGGAAACTCTGTGTATTCTACAGGAGAATACTGTAGAAATTATAGAAAGGCCAAAATCAACTTTAGAAAAGAACCTGAGGGTTGGAAATTCACCTAGAAGGCCTATGAACCTCCCTACCACCATCCATCCACCTAACTCTCCATGTCATCCCTACATAGACAAAATACATAAATTCTGTTATTTTCCACTTTGAAAACACAAAAGAAGATGGAAAATAAAGTAGAAATGTTCTTCTTGCTTATTATTACATGATACCTTCTAGCTACTATGTCTTCCATTCAAAACCTTTGTCAACTCTTTTTCTAAGCCTGCTCAAGCATCAACCTGAATTTCAGAAGGAGAAGAAGATACAGGAAATCTTGTAGGATTCCTGTAGCACCTGATCCCTTTGAAAAACAAACTCTAAAGACAGGATCAACGCAGCAGGATGTATGAAGCATGTAAGGACTAGATATTGATCAAGGAATCATTAGCATAAGATGAAGGCCGAGCATGCAGAGCACCAGCAGCAACAACAATGAGGAAATGAGGTGCGAGAGTCCGAAGTATGCATAGCACAACAATGACTAAGCAAGTAAGTGGCTAAACCTATTCCTCAATTGCATGAATACTATTTCAAAATTGCATGAGCTATGGGAATGGTTACGATTGATAGGACTCGGTGGCCAGCTAACTGGCCACCCTCGTTCCATGTACACACCCTCATGGAATTTAGTTGAGCCACGTCCAATTCAAACTTCCGATCAGATACATAATCAACACGTGTGGCATGTCAACTCGGGAAGAAAACATTTGAAACGAGTAGTGGTGGTGGCGTATAACGGGAGTAAGGGAGGTGATGGCAATCAGGTGGCATGAAGAACCATAATTACACTGGCGTAGGACCAACGGTCTGGATAGGGATAACGTACCCATCTGGCCACTTCATCTCCTCACTGCGGATTATGCTAACAGTTAAGTACAATGTGATCTAAGCCTCCACCACCCTTTGGTTCATTTTCATGTTATGAAGCTCTCAACTGCAGTGCTTGTCTGCCACCTTCAGAGCAATGAACCAGTAATTTCTGCCAGTTTTTGAAAACCCTCCCACATGTCGGGTTCTACAAGAGCACTACTGCATTCTATAGGAGCAGGAACACCTTCTACAGGGAAAACAAAGAGCAGCTCTGTAGCCAAAAAAAGTCAAAATTCTTGTCAAATTCAAGCTGGGAATGAGGTAGGCTTGAAAACCTGCTTTGCATACGATATGTTTAGATAAGGTGGTAGCTTAAAACTAGAGTAGTGGGTGAAGAGAAATGAGGAAAGGGAAATTCAAAAGTTTGTTGTGTCTTTTCTGAAGTTCTACACAGTCTCTCCATTCCCTTCTCTGTGTTTAAAATTTGCCTTTCTCTTCCTCACATTTTGTTGTAAAAAAAAAGGGGATGCAGTCATAGAAATCAAACCTGGGGAGGAAATGAAAATTGCAAGTCTGTTTACTCTGTGGAAAAACCACTATTTATATAGTCCATGTTTTGTCAACATATTTATTTCTTCCAAGAACCAAGAAGCAAATTCAGGTTGAGAACAATTTGAAGAAAGGGAGAATTGCAAATTGGTGCTTTGAAGAAGGAGCACATGGAAAATTCCTCGTACAGTTCAAAAAAAAAAAAATAACAAAACAAAACTCAGTTGTCCCTCTGTTTCTGATTTTAGAAATTGTTGTTTTTTTTCCTCACCAAAGCACTTCAGAAACCACTAAACACCATGCCCAGAGGTTTTATGAGAAAGGATCCTTTGAACTCCAACCAATTTCATGAGCACCCTGAGGTGGTGGCCCTCTTCACCAGGGAAAATTGGATGATTTTCTTTGAAATAATTCATGGATATGATGATGAGGTGACTAAAGAATTTTTTATGTCCTTAAGACCCCATTCAAAAACACATGCTATAGTCAGTTTTAGGGGTCTGACCCTAGAGCTTACACCTAATTTTATCAGTCGAATCACAGGTCTTCCACTTGGGCTCCCTTGGAGCAAGGGGGAAAAGACATTGGGACAAGTTGCCAAGAAGACATTTTTTCAACCTGGGGAGCATTTGTAGAGGATAAAATTGGGGTTAGAAGGACAAGCTTACCTCCTCCATGGAGTGAAGTTAACTTCCAAATAATGAAATATATCACTTGTGAAGGAAGGTTCAGTATAATTTACAGTTATCACTTTAGGTTATTACATGAATTGAGGTATGGGATGGACCTACCTCCAGTTAGAAAACTTAGTCTCCCATATTTCCTCCTCTAGTCTTGGATAGAATGTGGCATGAAGCTAAATGCAGGGGTCCCAGACCAGCTGGCCCACCATGGTCTCAGTAAATTAATGGTGGAAGATGCCCTACACACATACACCATCCCCATAGCTTGGGAAAGTTTCAGGAATATGTCTAGATAAGATGACATCAAAACTTTGACTGAGGACATTAGCCCATCTGGCAGTAAGGAGGAGGAAGAGAAAGAGGAAATTAAGAAAGAAATGCATGAGGAGACACAAAATATTCAAATGGAGGAAGAACAGGAAATAGAGGAGCAGAAAGAAGAGGAGAAAATTTAAAAACTCACTGTAATACCTAAGGTAGAAAAGAAAATAGCCTCAAAGATAGATAAGAGGAAAAGAACAAAAATTGAGAAGAAAAATCCCAAGAAATCCCAGAAAAAGACTGCCACAGGAGAGGCAGGAACCCAACAACGAAAAGAGAAGACATTACCAGAGACAGCAGAGACATAAGAAAAAATAGTAGACATAGAAAAGACTGCAAAAGATGAAGGGGAAGAACAGCAGAAAGAAACATCCCTTGAAACATTGGCAAAAGAGGCAGCAGTTGTGCTACTGCATTGAGAACTACAACAAAAAAAAGGGAAAAAGAAAAAGAGAAACATCCATGTATTTAAAAGCCAGAAGGAGCACTAGGATTAAGGTGGGTAAGCCCCAACCACCATCAAAAGAACCTATAATAATTGAGGATGCACCTACTGAGAAAAAGGAGAAATCCCCCTCCAAAATCTCTATCACCTATGAGAGAGGGAGTCCCAAAACTTCCACCTGGAAGGAAAGAATAAGACTAATGGACTCCAAAGTTCTACAGGAAGCTCAAACCTCTCTACAGGAAACACTGGCCAAACTAAAAGAGATTGAAAAATTGGAAGAGAAGGCAGTAGAATAGTTACAAGAGGAAAGCAAGGCCAAAGAAATACCTGAACCAAGCCCTCAACCTAATTTAGGCTCATATTACAATCTGCTAGAAGGTGGGAAGATCATCCCATAGAAATTCGCTATGCCCCTTTTATTTGAACTAGAACAAGAAAGGGTTAGAACCCACACCTAGATGAAGATTTCTAAGACTAAAGGAGTGGAAGATATCGGGCACATGGAAGAACACTTGAAAGAGTTGAGAAGGGAGTTGAGTATGGTGAGACACATTGAGAGCATTAGAAGAGCCCAACTACAAGAAGAGAATGAGCTGCTGAAAAAGCACTTATAGGAACAGGAAACTGAAGGGGGGGACAAATTGCAAATTTTTAAAGAACAACAACTACAGGAAGGTCCCCTAGCAGATAAGGAAGTAGCAGAGAAAAAACAACAAGAGGAAGAGCCACAACCTGATGTTGAAATGATGATAAAGTAGCAGCAAGAAAGAGAATTTCAGGTAGCAGCTGAAGTGCTGATGTTGAAGTAGCAGTTGCAAGAAAGGGAAGCCCAGTTGGCCTGCATGGCTAGCTAGGAAACGGAGGCCTTGCAGTGCAAGCAACCAGCTAGATCCTATGCACTATATCTCAAACATCAATGGCTCCAGTTCCAGATTAAAACATTGGCCCAAAGGGGCACAATCCCATTCCAAAATTATGGTCAGTTTATGCATCTATGTGCTACTAGTTCAAATGAGGGTAAAGCCAAATTAGTAGAATTTTACATACACAATATTGCACTCCCTGATATGAATTTTTGGGATCCGAATGCTGCATTGGGAGACTTACAGCTCATGGCTATGGCTTCTTGGACGAGCCATGAGAAAAAGAGAGTAGTAGAAATTCAACAGATGATGGCAAAAGAGATACGTGAGCCCCTGCTAATAAGGGCCGAACCGGAAGACCCCTCAACTCTCATATATGCACATCAATGCCTTGCAAGAAATACTCAAGTTCTCCCTAATTATGTTGAAAGGCAAGCACAAGCTATCGCTCATTTTGAAGATATGGAAAGATTATTTGGCGATGATTTCCTTCATGCCTGCATGAGAAGGTGGAATACATTGTCATGTAGCTTAAAGATCAGAGATTATCACTCCCCAACAAAAATGAAGGAGGCTTTGGTGAGAGTGCCCCTATACAAACAATCAATGCAAAACTTGAAATCCAACTCGATTGTCCTTAATTTTAGTCCTCCACTACTCTTAGGACTATTGCAAGGGGTTAAGGAAGAAGAAGAATAGAAGCAATGGGAGGAAGTGGATAGAAAAGTAGGTTTTCATGACAGGGAAGAGGAAATCACCTCAGAGGCTTGGGATGTTAGGGAAGCTGTTAAAGCTATCAAGGATGAAGAACTGGACTAGTTGCTTAGAGGATGAGCAACCCATTCAGTAGGGGTGTGATGATGAGCCCCAGAAATGGGTAACTATATGGGCTCATTTTGCCTATTATTTCCATTTAATCCACCATTGTCCATAGTATTGTGCATGTTTTTGAATTTATTTATGTCAATTGAGTGAATGGATATAGTCACTTTGCCACATAGTCTAATGAGTGTTTATTCTAGATTTTTGGACAACTTTTGGACAAGGACCAAGCATTTATGAGAAAATTAACAGCCAAACTTGAGGAAACAGGGCTGAGGACTTATAGGAGGGGTTTCTCCAGCATTATGACCCCTTCCTTGAGTTCTCCACCAGTAGCTCAAAGTTCAAAGGCCACCACATCAATGATTCCAAGGGGCAGCCGAACAACTCAAGTGGGGTTGCGGTTATCTCCAGTTTTAGGCAGTCGAGTTCCTTAAGTTTACGGGGACTGTTGGGGGTCCTCATTTGTATAAATAATAAGGCTTCAGGCCTCAGTAGGTTAACAATTTCATAGTCTATTTTCGCACTTTTGTGCGGTCTTGTACTCATCTCATTTCCAAGCTCTTTTTGCAGACACTTTTGTGATGTAACTATTATTTTTTGATCAATGAAGATGAATCCAGCTTTGAACCAGCACTGATCTTTTATAGAGGGATAATGCTCTTGGGTTAGGGCCCAACCCAAGCTATCCAGCACCTCCTTTGTGTATTTATATGTTTTTATCTTACATTCATAAGCTGATTTCTGTTGTTTAGATTAAATCTTGCTTTGGTAAAATAGGTTGCTTTTTTATGGTTAAATTAGTTGTTCTTGCTTCAAGTTGCTTAAATAGTTTGCTGTGGTAACAAAAAAAGATCCAAAAAGGCTACCAACAGGTCTTGATCTCCTTTCTCCCTCCTTGGGACCATGAATTTAGGACAAGGCACTACTGCTACCACCAAAAACACATTTTTCTTGCCTTCCATGCAATCGCTGGTGTGATGTTTTGAGTTGGAGAGGCCGATATTTGGTTGGATTCACATGCTTAGACCATTTCTTGTTCATTTACCATGACTTTCCCACATATTTTCCTGTTGATAAAGTTTTGTCCATCACTTTTCTGTTTTTTGGTTCTTGCTTGGGTCAAATTTAAGAAGTAGGTGTGCAGCTCACTTGAAAAACATTCCAATATGTCATCCCTCCATAGCACAACCTGTACTAGCTCAAATTTCACAGATTCCTTCACTCATTCACCACATTTTGCCAAACTGTCCTAATTTCTGCGTTTTTGTGCAAAGTTACTTTCTTTCCATTTGAGAAAATCCAACCCTATCCTTCATTCATGATCTTCAATAGCAGAGTCCTAGACCCTAAAACACCTTCATCCAGCCTTCATTTCCTTTTTCTTGCCATTTTTCCACCTCCAAACCTCCAAAAATCACTTTTGGCTTCCTCCTGTAGAACTTCTTGTAGAACTTCCTGTAAATCCGCTGCAGCATCCTATAGAAGTCCATGTGAGTGATTTTTCGAAGTTAGATCACAATGGAAGTCTCTAGAATGGTACTAGGGACTTCTTAGGACCTCCCCACACCTTCCTCATCATCTACAAAAGCCAACTCCATTTTCCTTTGCCACCAAACCACTGCACAGTCACAATTAGTCAAATCACAAGCATAATAAATCTGCATAAAAATACTCAAAATTGCAAAAAGATGACGTCTTTCCATTTCTCTTTAGAAGTAGCTTGAATAAATGCAATTTATCTTTTCAATAATCAATGGCACCCATCTCAGTGGTTTCCATCTCTTTTCTTGCATGATTAGGGTTTGCCAGGGTTTGGCAGTGTTTCAGTTCCATTTCAGTTTTCATTCTCTTTCTACAAGTAGAATAGCCCCTATAGAATTAGTCTTCTACCATCACAGTAAAAGATTCTTCTGAGAACTCATGAAGTTGGCTTAAGCTCCTAGCAAACTTGTGCCAGCTGATCAAGTGACATCCTGTAGTAAGAGCTAGTACTTGTGCATACAGCACTGTCGCTTCCAAGTTTGTTACGAACTATCAGGTTGATAAAAGTAAAGAAGGGAGCCTTAGGAATTGCAGCATTATTGCTGCAATACTGGAGCTCACCATGAGACTGCTATGATGCGAGGTCACCAGGATGCGGGATTGCGCCACGTGGAGGAGAGAGAAAAGGGGAGACTCGACCCCTTTTTCTGCAATATTTTCTTTGTTAACGCTTTCTGGCCATTCCCCGACGGTGCAACAATATATCACAAATCGACTCCCACATGGTTTGGGGTATGTTGTAACCGAGGGACTATTAGATCCATGGGACACGATATGCGATATCGGCATTCGGGATTGTGATATGATGATAACCTTAGTTGTGTTCCATGGGACCATGCTGATAGCTGATAAATGTTGGGCCCTGATCTGCCGACAGCCGATATGTGATATCGGCGATTGGTGGATTGATGTTTCATGCTCTATCAGTGTTTCATATGTGTCTGAATTCCAATATGTGATATGCGATGAGCCTCCTAGGTTTCAATTGAGATTTTTCTCCATACTTAGCCATTTTCCTTGTTTTCAGAGTTTTTCTAAGGAATTCATCAATAGGTCTAACTTTTGATCCAGGAACTCTTTTTTAGACTTGTATATACCACCATAAAGCTTATTCCAAGCACTACACAATAGAGAGGGTACCCTGAAGCTATGATAGCTTTTGTGGCTTAGAATTTGGCATCAAACATCACTGTTATTTAGCTTTTGAAGCATCTAGTGACTGAAAAAGTAGTGGTTGACAACATTGGTTCCTATTGGGGACAATGCCTTGCTGGCAAGGTGTTGAGAACCTGTAGACCAGTATCCTTCACCTTTGGGCATGGATTTAGTAATATATGCATATTTGTAATAAAAAAAATATCCAAGGGATGTTCTTCATCAATGTAAATGCATAAAATAAAAATTCTAACAACTAAAAAGTAAATGGTCAACTGGTGAGATTATTTATGTACGTTCCTACTTATGCACAAAACTTAATTTAGCTAAGTGTGTTCAACTCTCCAATGGCGACAGACCAACATTACAATACTGGACCATATTCCTTCACACTGCTGAAAAACAAAAATTAAAATGAGCATGCACCATTAAAAATCAGCAAATTAAGAACCTTATACATGATGTTGAAATAACCTCTATTGTTGGCTTAAGAATAGGTTCATGTACTCAGCCACAAGGTCATGGAATAGACAAGGAATGTTTGCAGCAACCTCTTCTTCACATACAATTTTCTAACTAATATCCTCTTGGCCATGGCAACCACAAACATTATCCAGCTCCTCAGCTTCAACCTTTTTAGGAAAAACTAGTTTCTCAAAGATTTTTCTCCACTTGCTAGTAAACAACTCATTTTCAACCTCCATGACCATCTCTTCCTCCTCTGAATGGTTTGAATAAAAAATTGGAGGGTCTTGGTCTTGTTCTTTAGGCAAAGGATGAACATTGTACACTGGAGCCTCTTTGATAACCTCCTGATCAACCTCCTCTTCTTGTGCAAATTTCCTTGATTGGAAGCATTGTGTTTTTGCATCACTTAACTCGTCAACAGAGTCGTATTCATCATAGGAAGGAGAAGCATCTAATTCGGTCGAATCAAACCCCATAGGTTTTGTTGGTAGCTGAAAGAGGTTCCCTTTCTCTCTTTCTTTCTCATTTGGTGATTCTTCCTAATGAGAGTAGATGTTTTCTCAGAGAGGAGCTCCCTAAACATCTTCAAAATATTCATCAACCTCGGGATTTTTTCATCATTACAAATTTTGCAGCAATCTTCAAACATAATATTCGGTAGACAAAATGTCTTGTAATATTGATGGAATGTTGTATGGGATCATTTCAAGGAACATATTTTGCACTGAGGTAGTGTTTTAAACCAAACCCTAGCATCCCCTTCTAAAGACCAATTGAACAACTTCTTTTGTACATATTCAAGAACAATACCTTGTTTCTCCATGCATTCATGAAAGTCCTTGAGGTGTTGATCAAGTCATCTCTCTGAGTTCCCACTGAATTTAGGCAAATAGGTATTCCATTCATGATATGCAAGGACATGATTGGGAAAACTTGTAATAGAAGAAAAATCAAGTGGGCCAACTTGGTTAGCCAAAAATGTAGGAAGGGTCATCTTGAAAAACTCCCTATATGGTTGATTTCAGCTTCAAAGGTAGGGAGATTTTTGGGCTGCTATAGCATCAGAGTGAGTATGAGGTTACTTAAAAGCCAGGATTATCAAAATAAAGATATAGACAGTGGAGTTGCTATTATGTTTACCATAAAATTTGACAGTGGAGTCACCAAGGTGAGATATCTTCAACCCACACTTCCCTAGCTCACCAAACAAGGGAAATGTAAAACTTTGTCATACCTAGGGAAAAATATTCTAATCTGTTCCCTGACAATGGTGCCAGAAATATTTCGTGGCTAAATCTTGCACCAGCAGCACAACTGCAACAAGAATCTAGTAAAGCCCCCAAGAGACAGCCTTTGGGTTTATTGTAGACCATTTCCTAGGACATCTTAAATCGAGGAGTGCTTATAAGGTTATATGTGAGGGGGTTTCAACACTCCAATTTGTTGGGTATACGACCAAAATCCCACATTGACTAGAAGTGGGGAGGATCATGGGTATATAAGGATGGGCAAATATCTCCATTGGTATGAGGCCTTTTGGGGTAAAGCCCAAAAACAAATCCATGAGGGCTTAAGCCCAAAGTGGACAATATCATACCATTGTGGAGATATGTGGTGTCTAGAGTCCTTACAAGTGGTATCGGAGCCAAGTTTCGAAGTTAGCCAAGTGGATGAATCCTCGGAATGCCGAACGAAGGTGGTGGGACCCAGTAATATCACAATGGGATATGTGGATGAGCTCGGTTAGACAGGCAGTTGCTCCAGATTCTTCATGGACATGTCCTGGCCCCAACATAGTGAAGAGGAGTTGACTTGGGATAGAGGAAGCTCTTGAGGCAGGTAGTGCTCCATGTAAGGCGTGTGCTTCCAATGCATTTGAGCGGACAATCCTGGTTGGTAGAGAGTGGACGGATGGATAATCACTTGAGGGGAGGTTCGATGGTCCTTTGTTCGAGGGGAGGATTGTTGGGTATATGACCAAAGTCCCACATTGACTAGAAGTGAGGAGGATCATGGGTATATAAGGATGGACAAATATCTCCATTGGTATGAGGTCTTTTTGGGTAAAGCCCAAAAAAAAATCCATGAGGGCTTAGGCCCAAAGTGGACAATATCATACCATTGTGGAGATATGTGGTGTCCAGAGTCCTTACACAATTGTCATGTCAAAGGGTATGATGGGGGCTTGGTTCATTCCTCCAAAGGTATGAGTGATATATTTCAGGTATTCCCTCACCCACACAATTCCCAGAAGTATTAGATAAAACAACGGAGGCAGATTACTTCAAAGGGGATTACAAATTAATAGGATTTTTTGAGTAAATGATAGAGGATGAGGAGGAGGAGTAATTGATCATATAGAGGCCAAAAGATCCATAATTCTATGTTGAAAACATAGAGTCAGAAGCAATGGGAAATTCTACACTTGTTTGAGTTACAAGCAGAAATAATGGACTGAAGAGAGGATGGGTGCTATGATTCTTATAGAGAAGTTTAAAGATATACTTCAGCCCTTCATACAAAAATTATGCATTAATGAATCAACACACATGGATCTGTAAAAAAGCATGAAATGATATCTAGCAGCTATTGTAGCACACATACAAAGAAGAATATGAACATAATGGATTTAACAGGAGGAAAAACATACTGTAATGCTAATAATGAGGAATCACCACCATTTTTATGATAGTTTGAAGATCTACCCGTGTAATGTAATACAATCTCAAATAATAGTCATTCACTTACAGAGTTATGAGCCAAAATGGTGTCACAGAGCTCAACCCTCTCGGGTTAGAAATTCTAGAACCTTTGTGATAGCTTTCATCCCCATATTTATAAGAAGAGATGGGAGAGGTTTGAGTTAAAATCAAAATATCTAAGCTCGAGCCCCATCTGTCATGCTAGACTAGTTATCTCGACTTTGTAAGGAATTACTACAACCTACCTAAATATTACAACAGGGATTGAATCCATTTCTTGGAAAAAATGCAAAAATAAATGTATAGAGAAAGAATATGGAGAGATGAAGGAGGAGGAGTCCCCTTACTATTCTAGTGGAGGCCCCTGATCAAGCCACATCCCTATTGTGATGCGTTCCACTTGCTGCTTGGTTAGTTTATGTCAATTATACCTTAATTTCCTGAGTGACATATTCGGTGGAATAGGGGACAGAGTGGGAGAGGCGTGTGCCCAAGCAATCCTTTTCTATGTAGAGGGAGTGGAGCACCATGTCATGCCGTTAAGTCCTCTTGAGTCCCCCCCATAATGTTCTACAACTGCTCCATGCTCTATTAACTATTACAGCTACCGACCCATCCTCCCATTTAAATTGCTCCAACAATGTTCTCAACACACCACAACCGTGGGTCCTTTAATCATTTAAAACGGACAAAACAAGCGACACTTTTGATTTTCCCCTGTTAAGCCCTTTATTACAACCCCTTTTTTATTTCACTGCATATGACCAAGGGCTGGGACCAAGGGCTTAACCCTCAAGTTCTAAGGCCTTTAGATTCTTGTCTGGGTGGTTCTTTCCCTTTATTACACCAAATAACACATATCAGTGCTTTACCATGTTTTGCTTGTGGTTCTTCCCTCTATTCTCACGATTGCCAATCTGCAGGGTCGGGCACACCAAAATAAATCACAATCGCAACCACAAAGAGGGGGGACTCTTTACCTTTTTCTTTGGAGCGAGTTTTTAGTTTGCACGTGAACTCCTTATAGACCCTGTCATAACACTTTATTGTGTTTGGAAAGGAATTCTTGCATATCGCAATTGTGTTGCACCATTGTCTTAAGTTTTTACCCCTTACCTACTATGATCACCGATCTGCGGGGTGACATCATTACTGTCATGTGTCACCCTGTGAGTGGTGTGATGTGGCACCCGGAGATGGTTCCATGTCACCCCCAAAAGCACTGAAACTAGGCAACACATGTCCTATTCCACATCATCAACCGTATTGCCACATCACTACTGACGTCAATTGCCCTCTGATCTCTGAAGAGCAATCACATGCCACCACGTGGCCTTCAGGAGGAGAGAGTAAGTGGCATGCCTGATGATTTTATTCTATATCACAACATCGACGATTTTCAACAATTTGTTACTACAGCTTATGCTGATCACCAATCACCAATGACACATGGAGGAGAGAGAAAGGGGAGGCCCGACCCTTGTTTTTTCAGCCTTTTCCTTTGTAAACTATTTTCTCGGCCCCTTGACAATGTTACACAAAAATCACAAATTGATGGTTTGTAGGTGTTTAAAGTTTCAGAACTTGCTGATATGTCGAATTGCGGGACTGTTGTGATGTAGGGTTCCCAATGCAGGATTGCGCCATGTGGAGGAGAGAGAAAAGGGGAGGCCCAAACCCTATTTTTCCATGATTTTCTTTGTTAACTCTTTTCAGTCCTTCCTTGAGAGTGCAACAATATATCGCAAATTGGCCCTCGCATGGTATGGAGTATGTTGTAACGAAGGGAATGATGGATATGTGGGATGCGATATCGCATATCGGTGTTTGGGTATGTGATATGCTAATAACCTTCCTTGTGTGCCCTGAGACCCTCCCAATAGCCGATAAATGCTAATCCCTAACCTGGTGACCACCGATAAGAGATATCGACAATCTGCGGATCGTTGTTTTATGCTTTATCAATGCTCCATACCTATCTGAATGCCGATATGCCATATGTGATATGCAATGAGATTCCTGGGTCCCGATTGTGATTTTTCTCCATACATAGCCATTTTCCTTGTTTTTTGAGTTTTTCAAAGGAATTCTTCAATAGGGTCTAACTTTTGATCTAGGAACTCTTTTTTGGACTTCTATATACCACCAAAAAGCTTATTCTGAGTACTACACAATGGAGATGGTACCCTCAATCTATGATAGCTTTATGGCTTATAATTTGGCATCAAACATCACTACCATTTGGCTTTTGAAGCATGTAGCGACTAAAAAAGCAGTGGGTGACAACAGGATCGATATAGGATGAGCACATTAGAGTTAGTAGAGTTGAAGTTGTAGTTGAAGGAAATATTTGTCAAGGGATACTTTAGTCCAAGTGTATCACCTTCGGGTGCGAAAATTTTGTTTGTGAAGAAGAAGGATGGTACTCTAATTTTATGCATTGATTACAAGAAGTTGAACAAGGTGACCATCAAGAACAAGTATGTGTTGCCAAGGATTGATGACTTGTTTAACCAATTGAAGGGAGAAACAATGTTCTTGAAGATTGAATTGGGATTTGGATATCATCAAGTACACATAAAAGAAGAGAACATCTACCACACTTATTTGCGGACCAGGTATGGCCATTATGAGTTTGTTGTACTTCCAATTGGTTTGAGTAATGTTCCAACTACCTTTATGTGCTTGATGAATAGTTTGTTGCATCCTTATATAGACAAGTTTTTCATAGTATTCATTGATGATATATTGATATATTCTAAATGTGAGGAAGAGTATTTTTTGAATGCTTAGCAACAATATTGAGATTGTTGAGAGAGAATCAATTGTATACTAAGCTTAGTAAATGTAGTTTACTTCAAACAGAGCACTAGTACAAAATGGCTAATTAGTTAATAAAATAACAATTAAAAATTGCATATAAACAACTATTTTTCGGTCAGTGACCAATAGTAGCTAATTTACAATATCTTATAACGTGACCAAATTTTAGTTTCTTTTAGCTTAGTCAATAATTGGTTGTCTCAATTTTGTTGTCTAGTAGTATATTTAGTCATTAATTTGGTCATTGATTGCCACAATTAATGACCAAATATACAACAAAATATATTATTAAATGATCGCCCAGGAAAACCAATTAATGACCAAAACAATATGACCAAAATGTTGGTCGTGTTATAGGATATTGTAAATTAGCTACTAATAGTCATATATATATGCAAATTTTACATCGTTTGAAACCAATTAATGACCAAAGAAATATGACTAAATTTTGGTCGCGTTATAAGATATTGTAAATTAGCTAGTAATAGTCGTATATATGCAAATTTCAATCATCATTTGTGATCACATATTTATCATTTGTTGTGGTCATTTATATTTTTTTGGTAGTTTCATATTCATTATATAAATGACTACTTTAGTAGTTTATATTCATTTATTTTACTTTCATTAATAATCACTATCAAGAACTAATTTAGTCGTATATTCATTTTATTTGTGTTCATCATTAATAAACATAAACTACTAATTTAGCTGTTTTAGATTGATTTTATGTGTTAATTATTAATCAACGTAAATTAATTAATATGATTTTGTAACTAAATTAAAAGAAAAAATTTCATACAAAGTACATGTTCATCGAATATGAAAACGCAAAGTTACATATGTTAATTACAATTCTAAGTAATATCAAATGCAATTATAAATCATTCCAACCACATAAATTATATATATAAAATGTCAAGTATTACAATATGGGTTTCCAACTTAATATTTGTTAGAGTATAATTTACACATGAAATATTGCTTCATCGCTTCAAAACATTATCATTGTGTTTCCAAAGCATTGTAGGTAAATTCACCAACTCAGAAAACTTGACCATTAGTCTCTATGTGTGTGTCTTATGCGACATATTGGCTCTGTGGGTACCACTAGACTAGTCATATTCTCTCACTCTTTACTTTTCATTTGTCGCTCTAGTGTTATTATTTTCCTCTTTCTTCAATTCCTACTTCTTACTGTCAATACTGAGTTCCTTTTCTAACAAATAAATAAATAATAAAAGAAGAATAAGAAGAAGAAGATATAGTGCAATGTATAAGACATGAAATTCGATGAACACTAGAATAAAGATTATAGAATATAAAGGATTTATACGATATATACCTTAACATCAACAATATTTTTAATGCCATTTTCCCCATAAAAGAAAGAAATTGGAACAAGTTTTCTTCAACTGGACAATAGTGGTCATTATGTGGCCAGATGACCTATATGAACAAAGAAAATAAAACTTCAACATAGAATAAATTTTCTACCTACTGTTTTCTTAGTGTATAATTTTTTTTGATGAAATGTTATCTTCAACTAAAGTAATAAATGCAAATAGACACACACATTTCTATCCCAATATTTTGAATTCCCATGCTTGTGGTACATTGAAATTTTGATTTTGTCCAACATAATCAAACACATAAGAGCTAGAAATTTCTACTAAGAATGTCTAATGCTACACTTTTGTAGTTGTATTGTTTCCTCTAGTTATCTTTAAGAAGCATTGACACCTCAATAATAAAACTGGTAAGTATAAATATAATGGATGGAACAAAGTATTGTTGATACAATATTACAACAAGAAACTAAAAAAGTGTTAGGATATTCCGACACATAGGAAATAGTTAAGTATAACTTGGTCTAGTATAGAGTTAGGTAAAGTGTGTTTCTTTACTATGTACTTTTGTAACTTACAATCCGACGGTCATGATATGTAGTGATCCAACGGTTCATTCTCTCCTTGGTATTACCAACACTTGATCCATGGCTTAACACCCGATTGGTCCATGATCTCTATTTAAGGAGCATGGAGGGTAATTTGTTATTTAACTGTGATGAGAGAAGCTATGTAAATTTTCATTCTTTTATTAATAAATTGCCTGAAGTGGCCGCGTTGGCTCAGGCCGTGGACTGTTTCCCTCTTTGAGGGTTTTAACCACATCAAAAATACTGGTGTATTGATATGTGATCTATTTGTGAGCGGTTTCCTTTGGTGTTATGTCTGAGGAACTTACCTTGTATATTCCTGCATGGTATCAGAGCTATTTGAGGGCTGCGTCCGTTGGTGATCCAAATCTAAAGCCGGTAGAATTGCATCTGACTGTCGTTTCCTAGATCTGTTGTTTCTGACTACTTTCGAGCCGAGAGGACTGCTTTGTTGTGTTAGGAGCATCTGTTCCAGTGAGGAACCCCTTTCGTTTCATGCGAAAAGGTTTCTGGTAGCCCTAGCTACATCATTTTAGATCTGAGGTATATAGTGTTTATTTCAGTTTCAGTTATTTTCTCTCTGTTTATTATTTCGGTTTATTTAGCTTCTTTTTTATTACCGGATCTATACCTTTCATTTCTGCGTATGCTATTTTCCCTGTGACTCTATGTGATCTGGGCAAATTAGAGACAGAGAGGAAGGATTTTTCTCATGCGTATGCTCTTTTCTGCTGTGCCTTAGTGTGATCTCGTAAAATCAGAAACATTGAGGAAAATATTTAGTTTCCGGATAAAGCTAACTTTAAGCCGTAAGGTTTGTTTTTTTGTAAGTCCATGTTGGGTTTTGTGTTTTTTGTTTTGTAGGGAAAAAAAGAGCTTTCTCAAGCAAGCACGCAACCCAAAGCTTCAGTGACTAAAAAAAACAAAGCCGCCCCAACTGCCCCCCCCCTCTCTCTCTCTCAAAATTTTTGTTTAGCTCACTTGGTTTAAAGCTAATTTATGAGAGTAGAGGTCTTGAGTTCAAGTCTCCTTTTTGTTGGGAAGGGGGCGTTTTTTTTCATTTCCACACATTCCTGCACTTCGTCGGCGCATTCATCAACTTTTCTTCAAAAAGCCATAACTTCATCCGGAAGCCGTTTTCAGAGCCGTTTTTTTTTAACCAGCCTAATTTTTCGAGATATTTCCATTGGAACACTTAGTTTCAGTATATATAGCTTCAGTTTCTATTAAAATGGAAAGTCCATGCCAAGTTATTCTTGACAGCACCAACTACTTCCAATGGTGGTCCTACATTGTGGATCTACTTAGAAGTAAATGTCTTTACAGAATAGCCTCAGGCCAAGAAACCAAACCAAAAGATGAAGATAAGGCAGCTAAATGGGAAAATAGGCAAGATCAAGCACGTGGGTTGATAGGGATGTTTATTTCTCGAGATCTTAGATTCCATACTGCAGAACTTGATACTCCTGATGAAGCAATGAAGCAGATTACTAAAGTTTTTGGAATAAAAAATGAACTTAAAGCCCATAAAATTGAAAATGAGTTGCTTACATTGGACCCCAATAATTTTTCTTGCATTGAAGAATTTTTGTCCAAGTTCAAGACCCTTAGACTTCTCTTGGAAGGTGTTAAGGTTAAGAAAGAAGATAATAACCTTATCTATTCCATTCTTACTAAGTTGGGACCAGCCTACTCTGTGTTTGTTTGCACCTTCCATTCTACAAGAGAAGCCTTCATTTCTCAAGGACAAACCTACAAGCCACCTTCCTTTGATTATTTTTTTGATTCTTTAATAAGAGAACAAGAAAAACTCTTACACCTTGGTCTTCTTAATCTTGGAAACTCTTCTTAAGAAAGCGTTAACCGCCTAGCAGCAACCAAATTCAAAGAATCCTAAGAAGTCGTATCCTAAAAGGAATGGTCCTAAACCAAACAAGGGTCCTAAACAATTTCAGCCTCGAAATGAAAAATCATTTCAACAGAATGATAAGGCAAATAAAAACAAAGGGAAGAAGGCTAATAGACATTGCCACTTTTGTAATCGAGATGGACACTTAGAATCTAAATGCTTTAAGAAGATGGAAGCCTTGGAAGCAACAATGAAGAAGCATAACATCCATTTGGAGCACTCTTCAAATTCATCTTCAGGAATCGCACTTCCTGCATGTGGTTTTCAAGCATCTCGGTCTGGCTATGCACTAAATGTATCTTCTTCCTATCATTCTCATGAGTGGCTCATTGATTTTGGAGCTTCTTATCACATGGCCAAAACAAAGACATGTTTTCTTCTTTAAATGATTGTAACACCAAAAATATATATGTTGGTGATGATAGATCTCTTAGTGTTGTAGGGACTAGAACTGTTCATATAGA
>APFE030309604.1:14944-25586 GCA_000404065.3 Pinus taeda
AAATTGATGATTAACGTAGAGGAGGTTATGTATTATGCATGCATTCCGCAAATAGTGTATAATCAGGATAATCTCTGTGAATAAGTGTTATATTATTCAAAATTTCTACAGAGTTGCTATGTTAAAAAAGCCTGGAACATTCAATTAATTAAATTGGTCACCTACATGCTCATGGGCGTATAATAGATAGTGGCAAGGTGTTTTGTTAAGGCACTTCGTCGTGAAAATGTTATCGGTTTGAAAGCATGTGGTAAAAATCCAGCCATCTTAAGGATTGGTGTGACCCATGCCAATGATTATCATTAATTTATTGAAATAGTTGATTGAAATGATATAAACATATGTATTATCATGAAACACACTCTCATCAATATAAAAAATGTTATTTGAAAAACCCTCATAACAATGAGGAATTAGATGATGCCAATATAAGACATATGAAAAAGTCCAAACAATACATGTCTATTTCTTAAATGGTTCTATGCTAAAGGTCCAATTTGTTTGGATATCAATAGTTTTCTTATTCTTGCAATTTACAAGGTAGAATATTAAACTTAGATTAATAACATTATTATTATTATTTTATTTATTCTAGATTAAATAGTAAATAGACATAGTTTTAATTATATAAGTAACTTATTACATCTTATTAACAATTAAGTATATTTAAGACAAATGAAATTTGATGGTTTGAATTCATTAAAATTATTAAAATTTTGGTTTTTTTAATTTATCATTTGTTAACTTATCATTTTTTAAAATAATTAAAGTGATATTTTCAAATTTATCAAAATATATATATACATGCCATTTAAAAAGAAAATGAAATATTAAATTTAAATTAATAATATTATTTTATTGATTTTAGTTAATCTTTGTTTTATATTGTTTTATTTATATGAATAATTTGTTAGATTAATGTTGACAAGTATATTTTAAGAGAAATAAATTTTCCTTTGAAATATCATAAAATTGTTTTATATATATAATATATTAGTTAAAAAATATGATATATTTCAAACTTATTTATATATTTATTATATAATAATAGTTTATAATTTATAAAAATAATATTTTTAAAATTATTTATTATATATAAATATTTTAAAAACTAAAAAAATATAGAGTTTATTAACGATTTTCCCACTACAAAATACCTTTATTACGTGATCAAATAGGACAATATTTTGGTTATGCTAAATCAAAACATTTACCTGAATTGTAATATTAAATTTATATATGGTAATGGTATCATGGATATGTGTTAAAAAAATTGGTTTTAATGATATGTTAGTTTAATCAAAGTAAAAGGTATGTAATTATAAATTATTTAGTAAGTGTATAAAATATTTAGTAAGTGTATAGAAGAAAGAGATAAGCAGGTTTTAAACTTAAACATTTCATAGTTAATCATTATATAACTTTAGGGCACATTATTGAAAAAGTTTGGGAGAAAAAGGAAGAAGTCTTTTATTGCTTTGTTGATTTCAGAAAAAGTGTTTGACATGGTTCCTAGAAATAAGCTTTGCAACAAAATGGAAGAACTTGGGGTTCCTAAACATTTGAGAGTAATTATGTTATGAGATCTTCATCATAGTTGATCGAAATAGTGATATAAAACTCCTATGCTCCTTCAAATTTGCAACATATCAAATCTCGTAAAAAGGTCGTTGGAGATATCACAAAGAGTGAGAGGACTATTCACCGCAGAAGGTCGTTGGAGATTTGACCCACCATCAACCCCGCAATGAAACCGGTGATTTCACTGTCCAAGTCATTGACTTATGCAATCCACCATGCTTCTCACCGACGCATCCTCGTTTGATAGACTCTGGATAATTCAACCTGTTAAATGCATGGATTGCTTTAATACCATAGACAGTATGAAAAATTAATTCAAGCATTGAGGAAACTGGAAAATTCCACTGAATAATAGGACCACAACAAAAGGCATATGTATTCGTTTTAAGTTGAAAACCCCAACCAGACCTTAAATCTCTAGGCATTCAAGCAACAAATCACAACTATGAAAGAAGTGTGATCAAAACATATATGTAACCAAAAGTGTAGTCATTCATAAACTACACGACATCATGAGCGAAACTGCAAAAAATATTGGGCAGGTTAAGAATTGTCTACTTTAATATCATGTAAGAGTATTTTATTACTCACAATTCTATATAAAAATATAGAGAAGGCCTCTATTATATAGAAATGGAGAAGGCTCAATGTTGGTTAAGGATTACTATGACAAGTGGATAGATGCAAGTCCCAATGTGAGGTCACAACTCACCATACTTAGCTCATAGGGAAATGAGGCGTTGGAAAAACAAACTCTAACACTTACAGGGTTGTGAGGAAATTACACATGTTTATGTGTGTGAGATTGTGAGAGAAAGAGTGTGTAAGAGAAGCTTGTGCATAGGTTAGTAGAGGGTAGTAAAGATCAACTGTGTTGCACAGGTTTCAAGCTTAGGTAGAGCATGAAAGACAAGTGTGTACTTCAAATTGAAACAATTGTATTTTGTGAGAGACCAATTGCTCAATTTTTGCTATCAATAAAATTCTCAAGCAAGCATAGGGATTTCCCAGCTGGGTTCCCTAAACAATTCTATGTTTTGGAATTGTGTGACTGTGCTTTTATTTTTGTTCCTATTCCGCTCCATAACAAGTAGAGAAATTCTATTTCTATATGAAAATAAACTAGTTTTTAGATTGCTCATATTAGTAGTTGTAGAATTTCGTGGAAATTCTACATGGTATCAGAGTGAGGTTACTAGGAGTCGAGGGAGAGTGGATTAGCGGCAGCCTGTGAGAGAGAAATATTTTTTTTCTCCCTTGGTTAAATATATAACACACCTTGCAAAGGATAGTCACAACATTATAACACAGGAGAGCTAAGTGCTTAGCCGCATTAGAGGACCCTAACTTCTACTTCTCTACATGCATGCAAGTTGGCTATGTCTCGGTAGTGTTACATCACTAATGCAGCCCTACCTTGTTGAGAAAAGCGTTGCCAAAATACCCTTCACACCGCGTTATCAAAGTCAAAGCGTCATTTCTCTTATGAATAGGTTGCAAATTTCTATGAAGTTTGAGAAGGAGATCGAGCTCCAATAGCCTAGATTGGGAAGGTAGTGTTGTTTACTACACTGATTGTCTAGTCTTGGGACAGTTTGGTGGAAATCTTATGTACTATTTGGAGGGCAGTTAGAAGGTGTCTTTGGAGCTTGTTACTGCTCAAACTAGTAAGGGTCCTAGAAGGGGATCCAATATAGCAACTACTAGGTTAAGGGGCAATAATGGAGCGATAACCCACTATCACCTCAGCTAAGGCTCATTGCTTTTTACTGACTTTCACCAATGGGAGGAGACCCGATATGAGGAATCGCGGGAATGAATAGGTCAATGAAAGGATGAAGGGTGATTCCCAAGGCCCATTCATAGGAAAGACTCAATAATATGGTTTTATTACTTGGAAAGCAAGGTGATAGGATCTCTAGGAAAGGCTAAGAGGAT
The DNA here is from genome assembly GCA_000404065.3 of Pinus taeda. Classification (NCBI taxonomy): domain Eukaryota; kingdom Viridiplantae; phylum Streptophyta; class Pinopsida; order Pinales; family Pinaceae; genus Pinus; species Pinus taeda. The sequence continues at coordinate 18,464 of APFE030309604.1, forward strand.
TCTTAGGGCTAGGGTTTGGGAGTATATCTTGTCAAGAGGTTTCCTAGACTCGAGAATCCTTGTGGAGAATTAGCCTTTGTGTGATATTTGTGGATTAGAGTTGCAAGGTTGCACGACCACATGGGACCAAGTGGACCCAAAATTAGGTCAAGGATGTGGTGTAGATCAGCCAAGGAGAGGCTCGACCTAATTATGGAAGAGAAGAAGACCAAAGGACAAATCTTCTTTTGAGAATTTAATGCAATGATCCAAATGAGGAGACTAGCTAAGGGAAACCTAAGGCAATAAACAATCCTTGAGCTAGGGTTTGTTATATCTCAAGATCCCAACATTGGAATTTCTTGAAATTCGGAGGGCCTCTAGAGAAAACCCTAGTACAATTATGGACAAGAGATCAAACTTTTTTTATGGCTACAATGGGATAAAAGTGATGCCCTAGGTGACCTATGGAGGCTAGGCCTAGAAAGAGAAGGAGAGGTGAGATAAATACTCTTTAAAAGTGATCACCTATGAAAGGATTCGTGCCTTATCCTTTGGGAGAGATGGAGTCAAAGAGAACTTGGTGTTTGGAAAAGATTTACCCAATGACAAGGAGGCCTTCATGAAGCTTCACATGGCATCAGGGCATAAGAGCAGATACTTAAGGTATTTATACTTTGATATGCAATAATCAACAATAATCTCTAGGAACATTCACCCATCCATACATGGCCCATGCAATGATGCAATGCTACAAAATATCAAAATCTCCACAACTTCGCATAGAAAAGTAGTAAATTTAAGACTTGTATAGCGAAAATCCTAGCAACATTTCATGTGACAAAGTAAATACAAGAATAAGCATGAAAATAATCACTTAAATTTACAAACGATAATATCCAATCATCAAATTATGCCAATAATGAAGCTCCAAGACAAGAGAAATAGATCCAAACATCAAAATTAATTCATGCAATCGAAACTCATCCTCCAAAAGGGAGTGCGGAATTCCCAAGTAGCTACTAAACCCAACCCAAGTGATGATGAGAGAGTGAATCAACTTTCATCTATTTATACGATCTCTAATGAGTTCGATTTTCCTAATTTAGTATGATTAAGTCAAAACAATAAAATAATGTGCAATAATAACAACTCTTGGTGACAAGCCTACCAGGATAGCCCAATAATATAAAAATAAGTCTCTCAAGAGGGTAGAATGATCAATAAAATGAGTCGTTGGGCCTTTGAGGAGGCCTAATGAAGTCCAAAAAGTGCCATGGTGAGAAAATGGGCTCCAAACATAATTGACAAGGGGTTATCCCCTTTCCTTTCCAAGCAAGTCCCCGCGGTGCTCCCAAGTGGGTGTGGAGGCACAAGGACATCCTCATGGGTCTCCAAACATATCGAAAATTCATGTAAACCATCTATAAGCGATAAGATGATGACATAAGCCCTCCCTTTATCTCTTGCAGTGAGACACATCCTCATATGGACCCAGGAACATCTTCCAAGTGTATGGTACAAATGTGGAGCTAGATGGACATGGTGAACTAGGTGCATCATCCTCATCCAAAAGGTGGAATATGAGCAATCAATGAGTAGTGTTGGGGATCCATGAAGTACTCTCCACTATGGTGGAGGCCCATGGCTCTCAACGCTCACCCTACAAGTGACAATCTGGCCCTCTAGAGGGCTAGGACCCCGTATAGGGAGACCAAGCCTCAAATGGAGACCCACCTATAATCTTGCATAAGATCCAATGCGTCCCCTTGCCATCTAATACAAAAAATCATTAAAATAATCAAGTAAAATAGCTTACAAGTCATGGGATCAATGGGGCACTTCATGGTGCCATGCCCTTCCATAGTGGGATTTGGCCTATACAAGTGTCTCCAAGCTCAATAAGGGGGTTAATCTAGGAACCTATTAGGTGGTTTGGGCCTTTAAAGGGGGTGACAGGACCATGGTACATCCATTAGATGGCATGTGACAAACAATATAGTGATGGGACAGAGTGGGGATTAGGGGAATCATCTAAACCACATGTTATGGTATAAGGTAGCTATAGTAAGGGAAGCCCACACTTGGGTATACGAGTGTAGGAGGGAGAAAATCATGGTACATGAGTTACCCTGGCCTTTGTTTTTCCACCCTTCTTCATATGCCTTTTACCTTTGATAAATTTTCTTCATAACTGCGTGGGGCTCCAAGGAATGAGAGCGTGATGTGTAATATATAGAAATGGATACCCCCTTAAGGTGGGGCATTTCATCGCCCACCAAGGGTTGGGACAGTCATGGGTTCCTTAATGATGGAGGGAGCTTATCTAGGGCCCATAGAAACCAATGTGATGACCATGGATAAGGGTTAGAGCTCATGTTTGGCTTTTGTCCACGTGCTAAATTTGTATGTCCCGACCATCTTTTACATTTTGTGGTACATTTCCTATTGAGAGTGGCCAAATGATGCTTTTTATTTTCTTTTTAGTTGCATCAACTTCTGAGGGCATTGTTCGAGACTTAACCTAAGGTATGGACAAGGGGAGGAGGAGGCTAACCCTATGTGGAACCAGATGGGAAAATAGATGAATGGGGCTAAAATGTGTGGAAGGGGGTGATGTATATAGTGTTGGGAAGTGGGACCGTGCAACCAAAATTGGGATTTCCCATGTAGTGTCAACCCTAAAGCTAGTTGCCAATAAAAGAGATCCCACAGGACTAGAGTACAAGACTAACCACGAAATCAGGCAATGGACATAAGAATACAAACTAGCCCACTCTTTCTGTCGAATCCCCTGACCAATCCATGCCCAAAATTGCCCATGAAAAATAAGAAAAATTACCCATCTATACCAATGAAAAGCCATACCTTATGGGTTGGGAGGCCTAACTTCAAACATACCATCATAACAAATGGGAAAGGGACCACACGGTTGGCTTAGGTGGTAGAGATAATGGCACATCAAGCCATCTAGTGGCTGTAAGGGGCTATTGGCTTCCAGAGGAGGACCATCTAGGAGAAAAAACTTCTCTTATATACACTATCCATAGGTGGTGGGTAACAATGCCTAAGTCCAACATTTGAGAAGGATATCAAATTTGGTTGGAGTGATAAAATGGTTGAAGACCCTATGTGTTGTACGGACAAAGGAGCAGCTAGAGGGAAAACTATTTGGGCCAAATGTTAGTGACACAAAAGGTGGTGTGATCATTGATAGTGGCAGATTATGGACTTGTAGAACATGGTGGGAAAGAATAGGTCTTCAAAGCAGGTTTCACAAAAGAAAGCAAGGAAGCCTTCTAGTTCAGAGGGAGCAACAACAACAATGAAGAACTTGTTAGAGTTGAAGACATATCCAGGTGGACAAGGTTCTTCTAGGAACACCTTCCTCGTTAAGAGGGAGTGTTGGAAATATTAGTGAGAAAATGGTTCCCTTGATTTGTGCCTTAATGATAGGAGCATGAGCTCCTAGAAAATAGGAGTCCAAGATGATTTATGAAGAAATTAACCAATGTGTTAAAATAGAAGGATAAGTTATTTGTCTTCTAGTGTGAATTGTATTGGGAACATGACGAAGAGTTTGAGTTAACCTCCTAAATTTTGGGAAGGACGAGTTAACACTAGCAGTGAGCCTTTTTTAACTTGTGAACCACCAATTTGACTTACCTAATATATATAACTCACTAATTTTAACCATTTGAATTTCCTTTAAAAGGAGGAACGAATGCACAAGTTTAATCGTTATCTTGTGAGAAGGAGTTGGTGAGACAAGACAATAGAGCTCATAGGTTTGTGAGCAAATTACACAGGTTTGTGTCTGTGAACTTGTGAGAAAAAGAGTGTGTGAGAGAAGCTTGTGCATAGGTTGGTAGAGGACAACAATGATCAACAATCTTGCACAAGTTTCAAGCATATATCAAAGAGGAAAGACAAGTGTGTCTTTTAGACTGAAACAATTGTATTTTGTAAGAGATCAATTGCTCAATTTTTGCTATCAATAAAATGCTTAAGCAAGCATAGGGTTTTCCTAATTGTGTTCCCTAGACAATTCAATGTTTTTGGATTGTGTGACTATGCTTTTATTTATGTTCCTATTCCACTACAAAATAAGTAGAGAAATTCTATATCTATATGAAAAGAAACTAGTTTTCAGATTGTTCATATTAGCAGTTTCAAAATTTTGTGGAAATTCTACAATCATTTTTTTTATTTTACGATAGAATTTAAAATAATTATTTGTTATAATTGATGATAAACAATTTTAAAAAATAGTTTTTTTTAATAAATCCTAAAATATATTTTAGGGTTCAAGGTCATGCAAACGCAAGGTTCCAGGCCATTATATCAATGTACTTGATATGAGCTCGATATGTTACTTCCCAAAATTGAATTTAAGTGGGGAGGATAACAATCATTCATCCCAACCACACAAATTAAACCTAATTAACTCTATTAAAAAATATATATCACTTCAATCATTAAAATAAAATTTATAAAAATATTCCAATCTCATAATGCGTTTTTTTTTTATTATTTTAACCACAACGATAATTTATATAAATAAAATATGTGATTGAAGCGCATCATTACATAAAAGTACATAAAAACACTCAAAGGCTTCTAAATAACTAACTAAACCAAAAGAAAGGACTAGCTTCATACTAAGTACAAAATGTCAACATATTGCTATAATTATATTATGCCATTGATGAGTGTATATGTGCCAAAAAAAACTCCCAAGATACAATGAGCCTTAACTTTCATAATTAGACATCAGAGGGAGGGGGGGAACCTGAAGACCTAGACACAAATCTATATTTAAAATTGATGCATTCAAATTTGGTATAACATGATGAGGAGAGTTCACAATAATGTTTGTTAAAGAATATGTTGTATGGTGTTACCCCACAGAAATATGGAAGAATGGAATTTTCATCATCTGATTGTTTTATCAAACCCCTGTGTTCAATGAAAATCTCCATAAATTATGTCAGACTGGAGACCAATTTGTTGTGATTAAGTTGGAGAATTAGAATTTCATCTTAGATTTTATTTAGTTGGTCATGCAAAGGCTCATTCTAGAATCCCAAGTCCTCCTCCATTTTCTTAATAATGCTAATTTGTCCAATTATCTATCTGTTAACTTCTTCCACACACCAAAACAATGAAGATGGGCTTGAGTGCAATAGAGGCCGAAGACCCCTTGCTCCACAAATTTAGAAAACCATAAATAGAGACCATTAGTGTGTTTCATGAAGGATTCCCTTGTCTTCGAGAAGTTCTAGCATTGGCAACTAGAAGCTTGGAGCGCCTAGGGAATGTTTCCCAACAACGCAACATAATGCTTAATAAAACACCATGTTTCCATGTTTGTTGTCTTTTTCCATTAGTTATACTAAGAATTGGCACCTTGTTTCTACATAGAAATAAACCATTAGATATGAAAATGAATATTACCTCAAGTTCGCTTAGCAAGTACAAGCCATCCTCCAAATTCTCAATCCATGGGAGTTGAGTTGGGAGCAAAGGAATCCTCCCATGAATTTCTTGCAGATACATTTTTAGGATGTGTCGTCGATCTCCCATAAAGTCATAATGGACTAGAATTACCGATATCCACCTTCCAATCATACCGATGATTGTGCAACCTGCGAATTGTACTCTCTAGTTTTATACCCACTTGAGTCAACATGCCATACTTCTGTCTTTCAGTTGCCATTAGATCTAATATCCAATTTAGTCGCCTAACATGACACGAGCCTTCAAAAGAAATCATACAGAAGCATTGACAAAAAGAAAGACAACCCTGACCATTACGGAGATTGAAAATCACAATATCCCATTCTTCAACCATGCTATCATTCCACCCCATTTGGACTAGAAATCCAAAGATCAGTAAGGCATAAGAGAAAAATATAAACCTATTTAATAGAACTTTGTACCTATACCCTGCATGGTATGATCCCCATGCAAGTACCATGCCTCCCTTATGTAATTGAGTCCAATGGGTCCATATGGGCACCCATATTTGGCACTTCATATGAATTATGATTATAGTAAGGGGCTTAAGGAGATTTGCCCATTTACTTTTAATTCTCTTATCTTCAAAGTCACACCTTTATTTTCCATTACAAAAACCTTTCAGTTTTTGGCCCTTGAATATGAAAGAAGGATACATTAGAGAAGCATGAAATACACCCTTTGATTCTTTTAACAATATTCTTCAGCTTGTTTTCATGAGGGAATCTCAAAGATCGTATTTTGAATCCCTAGGCACATTTATTGATGTGACTTATCGACTTTTTGCTAACGTTAGGCATTAAAACATTCCATAAGCCTATGCTTGATTGTTGGAAAGAGCACTCATAACCTAAACACGGGATAACTGTATGTTTCCTCTAGTGCAATAGATCACACCAACAACCCCACACCACTCCTCGCGACTTCTTGCCACCACTTCTTAAAATGAGGACATAGGGTGGGTTTTGATCCACTTCTTGTCACCCTTCTTAAAAGAAAGACATGAGGTGGGTTTTGATCCACTTATGTGTATACATATTACGAGACCATTTAATAGAATCTATCCAAATACAATCACACATTTAACTACTAACTTAAAGTGCCCCATAGCTCCAAGTTAAACCATCATAAAAATTAAACATTACCGACCCAAAAAAATGCTTACTTTCCACCATTAAATCCAACTTCTTTAAATATTTCATAATTCAAATATTAAAAAACAACTTGCTCTAAATTATTTTAAAAAGTACAATGATTTCTTTATTATTTAGAATAATATTTATAAGAAGAGCTTCGGCGTAAATCACATGAAAAAGACAATTGTCGACGCGTTTTGAACCAACTAGTGTGGTTCATCATCAGGACAAGTTGAAGAAACAGATCTGGCCTAGCAAGTTAAATAGACTGAGCAGAGACTCCAACAGCTACATAACGGCTATTTTTGACTGAGCTTAGACTCCAACGGCTACATAACGACTAATTTTGACTCTAGGACCTGGGCCAAAATTATATTAATAATTTTAATCTTATTATTATTTTTATAATATTTGTAGGAATTTACAGGGTAAGTTCCTCAGACAGAACACCAGAAGGACACCGCTCACAAACAGATCATAGATCAATA
>APFE030309605.1:0-15023 GCA_000404065.3 Pinus taeda
TATTATAAAAATTAATAAGTCATAGAACATATTATCATTTTAAGTTTAAGCGTAAATGTACATTGAATCTCAATATCAAAATAATTATTATTTTTCTTTTCCATAATTAAGTTAAATTTCATAAATACATAATTGTTTAAAATAAATTTAAATAATAAAGCCTTCTATTGTATAAACTAACCCACTAGAAGAGGATTATCAAGGAAGAAAATGAAAGAGGATTAAAGAATTATGGTAATATCACATTTCGCATGATCGAACATACTCCGTGAGGGTGCGCCCTTTTTGAATTGCGATATGCGATACGGGCTTTATTTCGAGAGGAAATACCTTAGTACCTAGTTTTTAATGAAAAACTTAATGATAACTAGGTTAAGCACAATATTTCCTTTAGATCGCATTTAACAAGTTTTTCTTGTTAATAAGGCTTTTGACACACTTGGTTCAACGATATGCGAAAAGCTGAGTATTGCGAGCTTTGAAAGGGTTTTGACTTGATATCTTGTTTTATTTCAAAAAATTTAAAAGAAAGTGTCTAAATGCTAAATTTGTTTTTTGGAAGGATTTTTTAAGGGTCCCCATTTATTGATAAAATATTAGCTATTATATTAATAAATGGGGGGTTGTTGAATAGCACAACAATGTCGTGAACCAATCCATGTTTAAAGTGGAAGAAAAATTCGATATCAAGCCATGCCACAATGAGATCGACGCTCTTAAGTTACACCACTAGTTGCAACAACCGAAAGTTTATTTCAATGTCAATCAGATCGAGGAAGGGCAGAAGATCTCATTCACGCAACTAAAATTGGAGGGCCATGCATTTACTTAGTGGGAGAGCCATATGGAAACCCTAAGGTTTGAGGGAGAGCCTCTAGTGACTAAGTGGGAGGATTTCCAAATCCTCATTAAGTCACAATTTTATCCGATTTGGTACGTGGAAGACTAGTGGATCCAGTGGCATTACTTCAGGAAAAAGTCGAGCCAAAGCGTGCAGGAGTACACGATATAATTCAAAAATATGGCTATAATGTTGGGTATCTCTCCAAAGAACCCAAATGTACTCCTCAAGTATTTGGGAGGTCTACACCGCCATCTGCATGAAAAGGTGATGTTGGTCAAGCCCAAAACGATGGACGAGGCTTGTGTACAGGCACAGTACCTGGAGAACATAGGTCTAAAAAGAGCACAATCAAGTGGATCGAAGAAAAAGAGAAACAAGACACCTCTAAGGAGGGGAAGACGAAGAAAAAGGGGGAAAAGATAAAAAGACGACAGCCACATCACACCAGTGCAAAGATCCTAACAACCACTGCAAGCACTGCAACATTGATGGCCATACAGAGGAGAAGTGTTGGAAGTTGCATCGAGAGCTAAACCTGAAGAACAAGAAGAAAGATAATAAGAAGAGGAATATAATGGCCACTGTTTCGAGCAACCAAGTTGAAAGTAGCTTAGACGTGGATGAGAAGATGGTTTGTATATCAATGTAGAAGGAGGTGAATTTGAGTAGCCTTCAACAACAGGAAGAGAAAGAAATGACCAAACTCTTCCATGTAAAGATACAGGTCAAGAAGACAAATATTGATGCTCTGTTTGACTTAGGATCGTATGCAAATCTCATTGCAGTAGACCTGGTCAAGAAGTTGGGGCTAGAATTTTGTGATCATCCAAACCCATATCCATTGGGATGGGTACATAAGGAAGTAGAGTTGAAGGTAACAAAATAGTGCAAAATTAGATTTTCTATCAATGCTGATTTTATTGATTAAGTAGATATTGATGTGGTTCCCCTTGACGTATGTGGAGTCGTGTTTGGGAGTCCATACATGTACATGTGTGATGCAATATTCATGAGGAGAGCTAACTAGTACCGGCTCATTAAGGATGGAAAATTGTTCATCATCAACGTGCACAAAGTTAAGTCGAAAATTTCATTGGCAAGTGCCAACAAGCCAAGAAATTGATCAGTTCCAGCAAGAAGTATGTTTTATTGTTTTTACAAAAAAAAAAACAAAAACAAAAAATGGATTTCTTACATGCACAGAAGGACATGTTCCAAGAGCCTAAAGGGTTACCTCCTAAGAGAGAAGTGGGACACGAGATCCAACTATTGCCAAACTCCCCATTTCCAAATATTGGGTTGTATAGGCAGTCTGTTATAGAATCAAGTGAGGTGAAGAAAGAGTTGTAGTAGCTGTTGGAACAGGGTTTCATTCAACCAAGTACATCACCATGTGAGTCATCCATCATAATTGTGTGAAAGAAGGATGGGACTTGGAGGATGTGTATAGATTACAGGTCGTCAAATAAAATCATGCTCAAGAACAGATAACCCCTACTCAGTATAGAAAATTTGCCAGATCAGTTGTGGCAATCAAAGTATTTCACCAAGTTGGACTTGAAGTCTGGATATCACCATATTTGAGTCAAAGAAGAAGATACATGGAAGACCACCTTAAAAACTAGGCAAGGTTTGTATGAGTGGTTAGTTATGCCTTTTGGCCTACGTAATGCACCAGCTATATTTATGAGATTAATGAATAATGTACTGCTCACTTTTATAGATTCATTTGTTATTTTATATTTGGATGATATACTAGTATATAGTGCTACTTGGGAGGAGCATATTTAACATATGACGCAGGTGCTGGAAACATTGAAGAAGCACCAACTGCTAGAAAATCTCAAGAATTGCGAGTTTGCACAGAAGCCCTTGGTGTATTTGGGATATGTGGTTGGTGGAGGAGAATTGAAGATAGATACTTCCAAGGTCAAGGCCATCATGAAAAGGCTAGTACCTACCAATGTTACTAAGGCTAGGAGTTTCGTTGGGGCAGCACAGTACCTAAGGAATTTCATAGCCTCCTATTCAGTGGTAACAACACTACTCCATGCCATAACAACAAGTGGCAAGATTTTTTAGTGGGGAAAAGGGCATCAAAAGGCTTTTGATGAGGTAAAGAAGAAGATGAGTGAAGCACTAGTTCTAGCATTACCAAACTTGCAATGACCCTTTGAAGTAGAGACAAATGTGAGTGGGTATGCTATGGGAGTTGTATTGATGCAAGGAGGAAGGCCCGTTTGATACCATTTTGAAGTATTTCATTAGAAAATTCTTAAATTCCCTACATATGATAAGGAGATCTATGCCATGGTACAAGTTTTGAAGAAGTGGAAGCATTATCTGATGGGAAAGGAGACAATAATCCACACAGATCACTAGTAATTACAGTACTTGCAAGCCAAGAGTAAGCTACAACAGACCAAGCATTACAAGTGAATGGGGTTTTTACAACAGTTTCATTTGGTGATCAAGTATAACAAGGGCAACAAAAACAAGTTGGCCAATATGCTTTCAAGGCCACCTACATAAAATATTACAGATTTGGGGACACTTATGCACATGGAACCATTCACCCATGATGCAAAAAAAGAGGCATATTAAGAAGATGAGGACTTCAAGGAGGTGTATCAAGAGTTGCAGAGTCAAATTCATGTGCACGATGGTGACAACATCATTGACTACCATCTCCAGGATGGGTTACTCTATAGGCTGGATAAGCTATGTGTTCATAAAGGTGAGCATTTGCAACTGATTAGAAAGTCTCACACCTCCAAGGTTGTAGAGCACATTGGTCTAGGGAATACCATGGCTAACTTGTAGAGGTATGTGTATTGGCCCAAGATGCAAGAGCAGGTAGCTAGGTTCATAAGAGGATGCATGTTTTGTTGTACCACCAAGCCTACCAACAGGAAACAGGGTCTGTATCATCCCTTACCTATACCTACTCATCCTTGGGAAATAATTTCCATGGGCTTTATGGGATGTTTACTGAAAACCAGGAAGGGACATGACCACATGTTCATGGTAGTTGATAGGTTCAACAATATGTGTGTTCTGATGCCCTGTAAAAAGACCATGAATGGACAAGAACCAAAAAAGTTTTTCTTTGGACAGGTCTAGGTACACTTTGGGATAACAAGGAGCATCATTTCAGATAGGGATACAAGATTTCTCAGTTAATTCTTGACTTGTGGGAGAATATGGAGACGGAGTTGAACAGATCTACAACATTCCATCCATAGACAGATGGGCATGCATAAGTAATCAACATGACTTTAGTGCAGCTTCTGAGGGGTTACAACCAGAAGCATCCAAAGACATGGGATGAAAATCTGGTATATATACAACATTATTATAACATAACAGTCCACACTTTTACAGGAAAGTCCCCATTTGAAACTTGTTTTGGATATTTTCCACCTTCAGCTTTGGATATTGCATATGGGCAGAAGGGAGTGTTGAAAATAACAACAAGAAATGATAAAAATAGTATCCAGAAATTCCAGTTTAATTTGTCCTTGAATTAAACTGAGAATTAAAATCGAACTCTATTCTCATAGCAACTTGTAATAGCTAACTAGAGTGAGTTGAATTAGTTAACATAGGAAATTCATGTTGGAAGTCTTTCTGAAGTCATGTACATGTTCTCCCTATATTATAGGGGTCCATGATGAATTAAGTATGAGTTGTAATTAGATAACTCTGTTTACTAAGTTAAGTCTAGTTAAATTAGTTCCAAAATGTTTGAGGAACTAATAGTGAGTTAACAGTCAGTTGGTGCACTAATTAATTAACTAGTGCTACTCCAGTTAAGTGAAGATTTCCTCATCAGAAACTAATGCATGTCGATTCTGAGAAAGACCCAATTAAGAATAGAGTGTAGGGACAATGTGCTATTTGTTGTATAATTTTCTGAGTTGTACAGATGGTGCATGCAATCACGAACTGGACCTTTAAGGGATTGCACAGTTATGGATGAGGAATTTCCCTTTAAATACTTGTTAATTCTCTCTAGAATTTTGAAAAGAATTAGAAGCTCGGAGGCTTGGAAATTTGGCTAAGTATTGACCAAAGGAAGTCATCAAGCGAAGGATAGAAAATTTTTGTGCAGGTTAAGCTCAAGGTTAAGCAGAGCATATTGTATTCACCCAAATTCTTTGACCAAGGGCACACGGAAATATGAGGCTTGGAGAGTAGAGAACATGCCTAGATTTGGCTTGATATTTCTTGTGAGTTGGAGAATGGTTTTACTGAGTGCTGAGATTGTTCTTGTGAGAACAAGCCTTGTATTATCATCTTGTATTTTTTATTAATGCAATACAGATAGTGGGGTTTTGAGCTGTGGCTTTTCCTGGATAATTATTTTGTTATGTGTCATTGATGTTATTCCTCTTGTTGATTATTGTGTAGGTTAAGCTCAAGGTTGAGCAGAGCATATTGTATTCATTTGAATTATTTGACCAAGGGTGCAAGGAAATAGGAGGCTTGGAGAGCAGAGAAGAGGTCTGGATTTGGCTTGAGCTTGCTTGTGAGTTGGAGATTGATTTTAATGAGTGTTGGGATTGTTTATGTGAGAACAAGCATTGTATTATCATCTTGTATTTATGATTAATGCAATACAGATAATGGGGTTTTGAGTTGTATCTTTCCCTGGATACTTATTGTGTTATGTGCCATTGATGTTCTTCCTCTTTTCTATTATTATTAGCTCGATCTTTATGGGCTTCCGCTATAAAGAGTAGAAGTATATTCTTATCTCTTGTCTTAGTAGATTACATGATCTTGTGAATCTGCAGGATTTTCTACATGGTATCAAAGCTAGATTTGTAGAAATTTTCTACATGGTATCAAAGCTCGATTTGTAGAAAATTTCTACATGGTATCGGAGCTAGATTATTTTTTTGGGCTGTGAGTTTGCAGAGAAGATCTGAATTTTTTTATGAAAAAGTTTCAAAAACAAATAGAAGATCTGGATTCCTTGAAAAAAATTCCCAAATTCAAACAAAAAATCGGTTGAATCGGAGTACAGATGAGGGAGATATCACTGATTTAAATCATCTCTTTTTCTAAAAAATTCTGTGATGGCGAGACAAAGGAAGATATGGTGAACCTTGCTCTTCTTGGACTCCCAAAGAGTTGGGATAGTTATCAGGACTCTATCAATGGTCAAGAGAAGCTACCAGATTGGGAATGGATATGGTCGTATTTGATGCAGGATGAGATCAGGAGGAACACCAGAGATGGAACTTCTTCCAAGGAAGTGGAAGAGGATTTTGCCTTAGTGAGTAAGGAAAAGTGGGCCAAGGGAAAGAAGTCCCAAGGCGAGGAGGGCAGGAAGAAGATGGACTTGATGAAATTCAAGTGTTTTCACTCTCACGAGCATAGGACTATGCCAAGAACTTCCCACAGAGGAAAGCAAGCAAGGAGCCAACAATGGCAGCAACAGGTTAAGCTCTAACTTCACAATTCGAACATGATTTCTCTCTCATTGCATGCATGGACGAAACTTCTATGGGAGGCATGTGGTATTTTGATAGTGGTGCCTCATTCCATATGACAGGGAATAGAGATATCTTTAGTGATTTTGAGGAGAAATACCTCAAGCAGAGCATAGAGTTTGGATATGACGAGAGTTATAGAACTACTGAGATCGGTACGATTAAATTTCAGAGGGAGTGTGGCTCCCCTCTTAGGATCACATATGTGATGTATGTTCCAGGACTAAAGAAGAATCTTGTTTCAATCGTGGTATTGGAAGACCGTGGCTATGATGTGGTTTTTACTAAGGGAAAGGTTTTCCTTAGACACATCACCACAGGACATGTGAAATAGATCTATGCACAGGTCAAGAACCTGTAGGCTCTTAAGGTTCAAGATGCATGCAAAGCCTTGAGGAGCAAGGAAAAGGTTAGAGACTTGGCAGTTGAGAGGGAGAGTAAATTACCTCTCAACATGCAGCCCTAGAAGAAGCCTCAGAAGTAGCTTCAAGAAGTTATGGAGTAGCCACAACTAGAGAAGCTGAGAGGAGATTGAGTGGAGTGATCCATTCAAGCAGAGAAGAAGCAGTCTCAAACAATTGTGGAGCATCCACAATTGGAGAATCCAAGAGGAGACCAAGTGGAGGCATCCACTCATGTAGAGACATCTAATAGGGGGGCATTTCGAGCCAAGTGGGCAGAGGGATCACATGTAGCCATACCTCCAAGTGTGAGGTGGGGCGATTTGAAGTGGTCCTCCCAAGAGGGTTGAAATTGGGCAGGGTCCATTGAGTGGTTTTATCTCATGGATATTACCTTGCTACGGGAGCCCAAAGTACAAAGTAGTGGGAGGAATCGGTGTGACTGATGTAGTTAGAGATCAAAGTGACAAAGGCTAGAGTAGTCAAGTACTGAACAACGTAGAGAATGTTGACAAGAGTGCAGAAAGGTAGAGTCAATAGAAGCGCAAAGTTTTCAATCAATAGAGGCAACAATAGTCAAAGACTTTGATGATAGAGGCATCATTTTGATTCAGGTTGGATGTTTTTTTGGTTTCTATAGTTTATGGAGAAACAACAATAGAGAGAAGTGTTGCATGCAAAACATTCCAAAGTTTCAGGATCGGGATCGAGTTGAATTCCTTTCTTGTTGAGAGGAAGTGTTGAAAATGGCAACAAGAAATGATAAAAAAGAATGTATAAATTCCAGTTTAATTTGTCCTTGAATTAAACTGATAATTAAAATCGAATTCTATTCTCATAGCAACTTGTAATGGTTAACTAGAGTGAGTTGACTTAGTTAACTTAGGAATTTTGAGTTGGAAGTCTTTCTGAAGTCATGTGTATGTTCTCCCTATATTATAGGGGTCCATGATGAGTTAAGTATGAGTTGTAATTATTTAACTTAGTTTACTAAGTTAAGTCCAGTTAAATTAGTTCCAAAATGTTTGAGGAACTAACAGTGAGTTAACAGTCAATTGGTGCACTAATGCATTAACTAGTGATACTTCAGTTAACTGAATATTCCCTCATAAGAAACTCATGCATGTTGATTCTGAGAAAGACCCAGTTGACACTAGAGTGCAGGGATAGTGTACTATTTGTTGTATAATTTTTTGAGTTGTACAGATGGTGCATGCAATCAGGAACAGAAATTTGAAGGGATTTCACAATTATGGATGAGGAATTTCCCTTTAAATACGGGCTAATTCTCTTTGGAAATGTGCAAAGAATTAGAAACTTGGAGGCTTGGAAATTTGGCGAAGTATTAGCCAAAGGAAGTGATCAAGCAGAGGATAGGAAATACTTGTGCAAGTTAAGCTCAAGGTTGAGCAGAGCATATTGTATTCATTTGAATTATTTGACCAAGGGCGCAAGGAAATAAGAGGCTTGGAGAGCAGAGAAGAGGTTTGGATTTGGCTTGAGCTTGCTTGTGAGTGGGAGATTGATTTTAATGAGTGTTGGTATTGTTCATGTGAGAACAAGCATTGTATTATCATCTTGGATTTATGATTAATGCAATACAAATAGTGGGGTTTTGAGTTGTAGATTTCCCCGGATACTTATTGTGTTATCTGCCATTTATGTTCTTCCTCTTTTCGATTATCATTTGCTCGATCTTTATGGGCTTCCGCTATAAAGAGTAGAAGTAGATTCTTGTCTCTTGTTTTAGTAGATTACATGAGCTTGTGAATCTATAGGATTTTCTACAGGGAGGAGTGAAGGAAGACCTTACAGGAGATGCTTTAAGGGCTGAAAATTTTATAGAGAAGATCAGGCAGATCCATCTATAGGTACAAGAAACATTACAAAAGTTGCAGGTGAAGTATAAGACCAAGCATGATCAACACAGAACAGAGAAATCATTCAAGGTGTGAGACAAAGTATGGCTACAGTTGAATAAGGAGAGGCTGCAGGGGCATGGTAAGAAAATCATGGCTCTAAGGTATGCTCCCTTTGAGATACTAGAAAAGGTGGGTGATAATGCCTATTGACCCAGTTTACCACCATATATGCGCATTTACTTAGTTGTAAGTGTAGAGAATTTGAAACTTTATGAGCCTTCCATGCTAGACCAGGAAGAGGAACAGGTCTTACCTTCTATGGAGGATTTGGCACCAAACGCTCAGGCAGAGTTGGCAGAAGATACAATTTTGTAGAAGAGGTCCATAACTAAAAGAAAAGGGAAACAAGACATTTGGCAGATTGGGTTGAAGGGACAACTTCCAGGCAAAGCAAAATGGTACACCAGAGAGAAGATGGAGCAAAAATTTCCTCACCTAATTCAGTAAAAGCTTTTACGGGCCAAAATACTCCAAAAATGGGGAGTTTTGATCCAAATTGGATCATTATATTTTTTGACATCCACCTTGATGCATTTAGAGTGAAAAAAGTAAAGGAATCAGCTCACAGGACTATTTTTACTAGTGGGACCCAGTTTGGCTTAACAGGGTATGAAATCTTTCAAGAGCATTTTGAGGCATAAAACGACATTTTTTGGGGGTAAAACTTTGTCTCTAAAGCGCACCACCTTTTGATGCTATTATACACAAAGAAATCTTTCCAACAACACAGGAATGCATCAATCAGAATCTGTATCCAAAATTTATGCCACTCGGAATTTGACCTTCCTGTTTTAACACCTATAGTTCAGGAGGATGCCATGTCGGCCCACATTATTCATGGAAAAGGGGATAACACTGTGTTTATGATGTAAATGACTCTAGAAGAGTCTAATTTTTAAATATAGTTAAGGGTGCATGTAGTCAAAATTAACCACTAGTAGGCTATTGGGTTGTGTTATAACCGGGCCATTAGGAGGAAGAGGCATTCCATTCTTTTGAGAGCATTTTGTTCCATAGTTGAGAAAATATAGCTAGGACAAATATGAGGTAGAGCACACCGAGAGGATCTGTGCACTGTAGCATCCTACGGGCCACAAACATTACTTCTTTGTATCTATAACCATATTTGCAGACAAAGAAAGAGAGTGAAGTGGCCTCACCTTCGAGCTGGGATTTTTCCCAAAAGGGTTACCCAGAGAGCATATATTATGTATTATGTGTGTGTGGGCTTATTTTTTCATTATCTACTTTTCTGATTCATTTAATTTTACATGCATGCACTAATTACAGTTAATTTTACAGATCTATAAACTAAATAAAATTGTAATAGTATAGAATATTATATTCTTAATATAATATTATCAAATATGTTGTGATGAATCATCCAGTGGAATATCCATGGAGGTTTACAAATCATTTGGTATTAGTGAAATTTTCTTTGGGTATTTTGTGGATATTGCAGGGATCTAGGTCGGCGAGGCCAAAAATCATAAAACCCTAATCATGAGAGACAAATCTTTAAATGAACTTTGTGATCCTCCAGAGGCGAGATTTTCGCAGCCTGAAGAATAATTCGCAGATATAAACCACAATGTAAACCTCCTCATGGTGGCCCTAAGAAATAATATGGGGATATTTGGAGAAGAAGGGGGTTTGAATGTAGAGGATAAATCAGAAGGGGGATCACGAGATCGGGAAGACGCAGATAACCAACCGAAGAAATAACCTAGAAAATATCAACCCAATTCGAGTGCCATGGACCAATCCATATTTAAAGTGGAAGAAAAAGTAGATATGAGTCCATACCACAGTGAGATCTACGCTCTGAAGCTAAACCACTGGTTGCAACAACCAAAAGTTTATTTCAGTGTCCATCAGATCGAGGAATGGCAGAAGATCTCATTTGCGCGATTGAAATTAAAGGGCCATGCACTGACTTGGTGGGAGAGCCACACGGTAATGTTAAGGTTGGAGGGAGAACCTTGAGTGAGTAAGTGGGAGGATTTCAAAACCCTCATTAAGTCACAATTTTATCCCATTGGGTATGTGGAAGACAAGTGAATCCGGTGGCATTAATTCAGGAAAACGTTGGGCCAAAGCGTGCAGGAGTACACCACAGAATTTAGAAAGATGGCTATCATGTTGGGTATCTCTCCAAAGAACCCAGATGTACTCCTCAAGTATTTGGGGGGTTTGCACTGCCATCTGCATGAGCAAGTGATGTTTTTCACGCCCAAAATGGTGGATGAGGCTTTTGTACAGGCACAATACCTGGAGAACATAGGCCTGAAAAGAGCACAATCAAGTGGATCAAAGAAAAAGGAGCAACACAACGCTTCTAAGGAGGGGAAGAAGAAGAAAAAATGGGGAAGAAGAAGCAAAAAGGGGGAAAAGATAAAAAGACAACAGCCACAACACACCAGTGCAAAGATCCTAGCAATCACTACAACATAGATGGGAATACATAGGAGAAGTTTTGGAAGATGCATCCAGAGCTAAACCCCAAGAACAAGAAGAAATATAATAAGAAGAAGAATATCATGGCCACTGATTTGAGCAACCAATTTTAAAGTAGCTAAGACGTGGATGAGAAGATCGTCTATACATTAGTGTAGAAGGAGGTGAATCTGAGTAGCCTTCAGCAATAGGAAGAGAAAGAAATGACCAAACTCTTCCATGTAAAGATACAAGTCAAGAAGATGAAGGTTGATGCTCTGTTTAACTCAAGATCACAAGAAAATCTCATTACAGTAGATCTGGGAAAGAAGTCGGGGCTCAAAGTTTTTGATCATCCAAACCCATATCCACTGGAATGGGTACGTAAGGATGTAGAGCTGAAGGTAAAAAAACAATGCAAAATTAAATTTGCTATCAGTGTTGATTTTATTGATGAAGTAGATCTAGATGTGGTTGTAGGTTTTAACCCTATACAGAAATTACCTGCATGCAAATTCTAAAAAATAGAAAATAAACAATGGGAAGAGCATAAAACATAAAACAGATATACACAAAGATTTTCCCTTAGATCCCAAAACCGGTACTACAAGATTGATTTTTCATTATATTCCTTTCAATGTTACAATACATATATATACATGCTGAAGCATCCATAAACCCCAATCCATTAACCCTGGATTAGAACATAATTGTAGTTCCCTTGACCGAATCTACAAAATACCATGGACAGAAAACCATCATGCCCAAAACCATGTGCGAAATCCATGCATAGAACCATAGGTAGACTTGCCAAACTAATATAGGGTCCAAAAAAAAATTCCCAGTGAGCTACCCTGGACCTCGTGCAGGGGGGATACCGCCCCCCTGCAATTCCCTAATAAGGGGGGCAGTCACCCCCCTGTAGTTATAGACATATTTGGGCACTGCAACCCCAATCAGATATGTCAATAAACCAAGGGCTCTTAAACCCCTAAAAGTGTTGTTTCACACCCTAAAGGATCATGGTCAACTGATTACATCATTTCCCAGAAGTTCCACCTGAAAAACCACTCAGAACTGGCCAAAACTGACCCATACAGACTGCTCCATGCTTAGGGTACGATGCATACTAGCTGTTACACTAGCCATATGCGATGCATACTGAAAGAGCCTTCTGTGGGGTGTGATGGGTGGGAGTAGACAAATGGCAGAGACAGTTTGCTAAGTGGAAACCCAGAGAATCTTCTAGAAACTTCTCATATGACACTTGCCTCTCTGAATTCGCCAAGGGATGAGTAAGATATCATGAAATCTCCAAGTGGAACCAAGAACTATCAGTGAAATGACATTAATCAAAAACCCAGAAGCTGACTCACCCCTCTGCAAATATCTATAAATGGATCCCTCAACACATAGATCTGGAGGCTGGAATTTTGTAATTTGTAAGGAAGTGTTGTTGGTTTCTCTTTGAGACATTGTATTGTTGGGTGATCTTGCTTTTCATGAGGTGAAGAGGGCTTTCATGCTGGGAGGATGATGCTGGATCAGACAGCTGGGTTGTAATCCTCTTTTCTACTTCTACTATCAATAAAGTTATTTGATTTTTCCTCCATATACTTATGTACTTGTGAATCTTGTATTTGTGAATGCAATTGTATGGTTAATGTACTTCTGATTCTACATTGTTTATGGTATTATAGATCTCTATACTTTGATGGTGTTTTGTTGCTTTGTCTCTATAGGTGTTCTTTAAAGCGGGACAAGTGAGAAAGGAGTGGCAAGCTCTATCAAAGGAGAGAGGAAACAAGAAAGGAGCCAACCGAAAGATTAAGGTTGGTGTTCTCTGCTTCTCTCTTATCTATCATACATAAAGGAAAACACAAGTTACTTTGAATTGTTAGTTTCTAAGATAACTACCCGTCTTAGTGGGACTAGCAGATCAAATAGACACTAGTTTTCCCGGAAACACTTGTGACCCCCCCACGCGTGGGGTAGTTGTGGAAAGAATATAACACAACCCAACATTCTCCCACTTGTTGTTTTCTTTCCATGGGAGAGATTAGTCATTGATCCATCACTAAAATTCCCATTGTTTCTCCACACCAAGAGAACTTCTCAATGCTCACAAACTTTGGCAATGCATCTGCAGTATTCTTCAAAGTGTCCACCTTTACCAGCAACACCTTTTTTCCCTCAACCATATCCCTCACAAAGTGATACTAAACATCAATGTGCTCTGTCTTTGAATTATAAGCAGGGTTCTTTGCCAAGAAAATTGCACTTTGGTTGTCACAGTCTATCCTTATAGCTCATTGTACTAACCCCATATTTGAACACAATCTCTGCAACCAAACTGATTCCTTTCTTACATGAGTGGCTACCATGTATTTTGTCTCTGTAGTTGAAAGTGCCACTACAGACTGTCTCTTACTCATCCAACTGACTGCACCTCCAAATAGGTTAAACACATACCCACTTGTAGATCTTCTCTGATCTAGATCTCCAACCTAATTTGCATCAACAAGGCCACGGATGTACAGAACTCTGTCCAATCCTGGTCTTCCTTGGTAGCACAAACCATAATCACTAGTGCCACACAAATACATGAAAACCCGCTTCATTGTGTTGAAATATGGCAACAAGAATATTCCAATTTAATTTGTCCTTGAATTAAATTGTGAATTAAAATCGAATTTAGTCTTAACAACTACTTGAAAATAAGTAATTAATTTATTTTAAATTAATTAGTTGGAGAAATTCAAGTTAGAAGTCTTTCTGAAGTCATGCAAACGTTATCCCTTAAATTAAGGCGATAAGATTGAGTTATATTTGAGTTTTAATTAGTTAAATCAGTTTACTGAGTTAAGTCCAGTTAAATTAGTTCCAAACCGTTTAAGGAACTAATAGAGAGTTAACAATCAGTTGATGCATGCATGCACTCAACTAGTGCTACTCCTGTTAACTGAAGATTCCCTCATCAGAAACTCATGCATGTCTATTCCGAGAAAGACCCAGTTGAGATTAATGGTCAAGGACAGTGTACTATCAGTTGCATGTTTTTTCTTATAAGGAAAAACTCATGCATGCAGTCAAGGAATCATCCCTATGGATTTGCAGTTTTGGAGGTTGATCATCCACTTGGTAACAGGAAAATCATCCACAAGGAACAACACAAGGAAATAGGAGCTTGGAGGGCAGAAAGGAAGGCTGGAGAGAAGCCAACATTGCATGTGGGCATTTGTGACGATTGTATTGAGAGTTGGCTAGCTGCGAGAGCTAAGGATTTTCATAATTCATATGTATTTCCACCCTGTATGGTAATACAATAGTGTGGGGTTTTTAGCTGAGTCTTTCCCCAAAGTATTTTCATGTGTATTGTAGCATTGATTCTTCTTCTTCTGGTTATATTGTTCAGCTCGATCTTTAAGCTTTTGCAAATTGATAGTAGAAGTACGTTATAGTATTCTGCTTTGATTTATATTGCATTATCGGGTTAACCTACATTGAATTTTCTACATGGTATCAGAGATGTGAATAGTATACTGAGAAGAGAATTTGAAGTTTGAAGTTTGGGGTTGCAAGTGCAAATCGAATTCATATCATACTTCAAGGTTGGCCAATGGCATTCTATGGCTTGAGACTCGAGTATGCCTTGGAAGGTAGCTCAAATTACATAGCATGGAAAGATAGAATGGAGGTTGCATTAGAAGACAATGGCTTGAAGGAATTCATTGATCAAGAAATCCCAAAGCCAGCTTCAACTAATGCACAAGAGTTCGCTGAGTGGAAGAAGTGTGTGGCGAAGGTGAGACGGATCATCCTTGATGGAGTTCGAGACCATATTGTCTCGAGTCTCCATGGGAAGGATACTCCATTTTCAATGTGGAAGACATTGAAGGACCTCTACCAGAACAGTAGC
>APFE030309605.1:15033-50201 GCA_000404065.3 Pinus taeda
CATTTTCAATGTGGAAGACATTGAAGGACCTCTACCAGAACAGTAGCGACCAGAGGAAATTGGTGCTCAAGGATAAGCTTTGAAGAATCAAGATGGAGAAGGGCGATACTATTTCCACATATCCGAAAAATCTCACCACCTACAGAGATGAGCTTGGCAGTGTGGGAATAACTACTGTCGATGATGATATGTTGAGCCTCGCTCTCCTTGGACTTCCAAAGAGTTGGAATAGTTATGAGGACTCTGTGAATGGAAGGGAGAAACTATTGGATTGGGAACGACTGTGGTCGGATCTTATGCAGGAGGAGATTAGGAGGAGCACACGAGATGGTTCTTCATCCAATAATGATGATGAAGAAAATCTGGCCTTAGCAAGTAAGGTAAGGAAAGGGAAGGGGAAGGCTTCCCATTTCAAATCGAATTCTTCTCATGGAGGGAAGAAGGGTGACATGTCTAAAGTAAGATGCTTTAATTGTCACAAGATGGGACATTATGAAACTCATTGCCCATCGAAGAAGTCCAAGAATGGATCCTCGGAAGGATCGGAAGGTGAGGCGTTAGCCTCTTAGTTCGAAATGGACTTTACCCTCATCGTATGCATGGTGTCATCGATGATGGGTTGTGTCTGGTATCTTGATAGTGGAGCCTCATTCCACATGATTGGTGATAAAAATTTATTCAGTGCCTTGGAGGAGAAAGACCTCAAGATGCACATAGAGATGGGTGATGACGGAATGTATACTATTTCAGGAGTGGGCACGATTGCTTTTCAGAGGGAGCATGGAGCTCCTCTCACCTTGACAGATGTGAAGTATGTGCCTAGACTGAAGAAGAATTTGGTATCGGTCGCGATCTTGGAGGACAAAGGCTACGATGTTGTCTTTAGTAAAGGAAAGGTGTTCCTAATACACATAGCCATGGGTCAAACCATGAGGATAGGGATTCGGGTGAAGAATCTCTATAAACTAGACATTGGCGAGTTGTGGCACAGGTGGTTAGGCCATTTGCATCATGGGGCTTTGAAGATAATGTAGCAGATATCTACAGGACTTCCCAAAGGTAAACTTGAATAAGTTGACACATGCAAAGGTTGTACCTTGGAAAAGTACACCAAGTCTTCCTTTCATGATCGAGACAGTCAAGTAGAGGCTATCTTAGACCGAGTTCATACTGATGTGTGTGGACCATTCTCGAAGGCATCCACAGAAAAGAAAAGTTATTATGTGATTTTCATTGATGACTATTCTCGTAAATGCTAGATTTATTTCATGCAAAAGAAGTACTAAACTTTCACAAAGTTTTGTGAGTTCAAAGCTTTGGTCGAGAAAGAGTCAGGGAAGAAGATCAAGGCCTTGAGAAGTGACAACAGTGGAGAATATGTCTCTCAAGAGTTTAATGACTTATGTGCAATGGAAGGAATTAAATGAGAGTTGAAGGCACCTCATAACCCACAACAGAATGGGGTGGCCGAGAGGAAGAACAAAACTATTGTAGGGGCAGCACAGGGAATGTTGCATGACAAGGGCCTACCACTTCAGTTGTGGGCCAAGGCATGAAACACAACGGTCTATTTGCAAAATAGAAGCCTGCACCGCATACTTGGGATGAAGACACCAGAGGAAGCTTTCTCCTATAAGAGACCAAATGTGGGTCACTTCAGGATCTCTGGCTCATCGACATATTGCCATGTGATAAAGGATGCACGGAAGAAGCTTGAGCCGACAGCAGAGTTGGGGATATTTTTGGGGTACATTGATACACCTCACAACTATCGGGTGTACTTGCCTACTAGTCGGAGGATAGTGGTTTGTAGAGATCTCAAGTTTGATGAGCAGAAGGCCATGTGAGTTTCCCTTGAGAGGGAGCTCCAACTATAGGTTGTGGAGGAACTGTTGGTTCCTAAGGAGGAGGAGCCTCAGATTGATGTGGAGCATCCACATGCAGAGGTTCCAGGAGTGGAGACATCCACTTAAGCATAGTCTCCCAGAGATGGACGAAAGCGCACAAAGAAGCTGACAAATTGTTGTAGGATTTGAGAGAGAATGTGGGAGCACCATCTTCTCAGCACAGACAAAGGAGGTCACCTGAGAGGTATATTGGATACATGGCCCTTGCTGGGGAATGTGTTGAGACCGAGCCATCTTCCTTTAAGGAAGAAGTGTAGCAGCCGATTTGGTTTGATGCTATGGTGGAGGAGTATGACTCCATAGTTCATAACGGTGTTTGGGATGTGGTTCTGAGACCAGAGAACAAGTAAATTGTGAGTTCCCGTTGTAGTTACAAGGTAAAGCAAGATGCTAATGGTAGTGTGGAGAAGCATAAAGCAAGATTTGTTGCTCGTGGCTTTTCACAGGTCGAGAGGATCATGTTGCTACAATATATTTCGACAGAGGAGCAAGATGCTGACATTTTGACAAAGTCATTGTCAAAGTGTAAATTCGAGTTCCATAGAGACAGGATCGGGGTGGCAGATAATCCCTTTCTTGTTGAGAGGAGTGTTGAAATATGGCAACAATAATATTCCAATTTAATTTGTCCCTGAATTAGATTGTGAATTAAAATCGAATTTAGTCTTAACAGCTACTTGGAAACAATTAATTAATTTATTTTAAATTAATTAGTTGGAGAAATTCAAGTTAGAAGTCTTTTTGAAGTCAGGCAAGAGTTATCCCTTAAATAAAGGATATAATATTGAGTTATATTTGAGTTAACTCAGTTTATTGAGTTAAGTCCAATTAAATTAGTTCCAAACTATTTGAGGAACTAATAGAGAGTTAACAGTCAGTTGATGCATGCATACACTCAACTAGTGCTACTCCAGTTAACTGAAGATTCCCTCATCAGAAACTCATGCATCTATTCTGAGAAAGACCCAATTGAGATTAATGTTCAAGGACAGTGTACTATCAGTTGCATGTGTTTTATTATAAAGAAAAACTCATGCATGTAGTCAAGGAATCATCCTTGAGGATTGCGCAGTTTTGGAGGTTGATCATCCACTTGGTAATAGGAAAATAATCCACAAGGAACAACGTAAGGAAATAGGATCTTGGAGGGAAGAGAGGAAGGTTGGAGAGAAGCCAAGATTGTATGTGAGCACCTGTGAGGATTGTATTGAGAGCTGGCTAGCTGTGAGAGCTAAGGCTTTGTATAATTCCTATGTATTTCCACCATGTATGATAATATAATAGTGTGGGGTTTTTAGCTGAGGCTTTCCCCAAAGTATTTTCATGTGTATTGTGGCATTGACTCTTCTTATTCTAGTTATATTGTTCAGCTCGGTCTTCAAGCTTCCACAAATTGATAGTAGAAGTGGGTTATAGTATTCTGCTTTGATTTATATTGCATTATTGGGTTAACCTACATCAGATTTTCTACATGGTATCAGAGCTAGGTTTGTAGAAAACTCTACACATTGTTGTCCAATGCTCCTTCCTTGGTTTTGACATAAACTTGCTCAAGACTCCCACTGCATGTGTAATGTTTGGTCTAATACATACCATTGCATACATTAGGCTACCAATCGCACTTGCATATGGAACACGGGACATGTCCTCTTCCTCTTCTTGTGTCTTGGGACATTGTTCAGCAAATAACTTTACACCTACAATGGTTTACTATCTTGCATATTAAACCTCTGCAGTATTGTCTCGACATAATTCCTATGGTTTAACCAGAGCTTTCTCTTTTCCTGATCTCATTTAATTTCCATTTCAAAAATATAGTTTACAGCTCCAAGATTTTTCATGTCAAATTTGGAGGACAATTGGGTCTTCAAATTTTGGATAATTTCTTTGTCATTTCCAACAAGCAACATATCATCCACATACAAGCCCAGATAAATAACATGGTCACCAATTAATTTAAAATACACACATTGATCTACTTTTCTTCTGGTGAAGCCAAGTCCCCATATAAATGTATCAAATTTCTGATACCACATCCTTGATAACTGTTTTAACCCATACAAAGACTTTTTTAATTTTCATACCAATTATTTCTTACCCTTCACTGCAAATCCTTCAAGTTTCTTCATGTAGATCTCTTCTTCCAGATCCCTATGAAGAAATGTTATCTTCACATCCATCTGTTCTACCTCAAAATCAAAAGTAGAAGAAACAAATAAAAGTAATCTAATAGAATTTACCTTGGCAACACAAGAAAAAATATCACCAAATTCAATTCTCGGCACCTAGGAATAACCTTTTGTTACCAATCGAGATTTGTATTTCTCCACCTTTCCTTCTGCATTCATATTCTTCTTAAACATCCATTTTCTACCAATAGGTTTCCTTCCAGCCGACAACTCCACCAGATCCCAAGCCTCATTTTTGTGCAACGATGCCATTTCATCAACCATGGCCTCTTTCTAGAGTTTTCCATCCTCTGAATCTACTGCTTCCCTCACAGTTTTGGGATCATCATCGGCAATAGATAAGGAAAAATTTGAACAAAAAGCAGATGGACTAGACCTTTTTGGCTTCCTTCTTTCTCGAATTGATCTTATCACAATTGGAGTTTGTGGCTCTTCATCTTTTGATTCCTCTTCTGCTGTAGAGTCTGATTCTTCCTCCTTTGGCTCAAACTCTATCTTCTCAGGTTCCTTTGGTAGGACTTCATGTTTAATAACATCTTTCACCTCTCTAAACACCAGATCTCGGCTGTACAAAACCTTCCTTGTTTTTGGGTTGCAAATCTTATAACCTTTTAAACCATCCTTATACCCAATAAAGATGCACTTTTCAGATTTACTATCCAACTTTGTTCTTTTCTCCTTTGGAACATGTACATATGCATCACATCCAAATACCCTCATATTTTAAAGAGAAGGTTTCTTACCAGTTCATACTTCTTGTGGAGTCTTATCCTCCAATGTTGATGAAGGTGATCTATTGACTAGGTAACATGCAGTCTCCACTACCTTTGCCCAGAATTCCTTTCCTAACCCTGCACCACTGAGCATGCTTCTTTCCTTTTCCATCAATGTCTTGTCATTCTTTTTGCAAATCCATTTTACTGAGGTGTGTATGGAGTAGTCTTCTACCATACTATACCACACTTCTTATAGAACTCTTCAAATTCCTTATTGAAAAACTCTCCACCATTATCTGTCCTCAACACCTTTGTCTTCTTCTCTGTTTGGTTTTCCACTAGAGCCTTAAATTCTTTAAACTTGTCAAAGACTTTAGATTTCTTCCTGAGGAAATATATCTATGTATTCCTTGAGAAGTCATCTATAAATGATACATAGAACACATACTTACCCAGTGATGGAACCAACATAGGTCCAAACGCATCACTGTGCACAAGCTTTAATATATGTTTCACCCTCTTAGCACTAGAGGGGAAGCTCACCCGATTCAGCTTCCCATATACACAATTTTCACAGAAATAAAAATCCGTAGAGAAATTAGACATTCCTTCTATCATACCATTACCATGAAGTATTCAAAGGCCCTTCTCTCCAATATGTCCAATCCTTTGATGCCATACCATGGTCTTTTCTCTAGAGACCACTAGATTTTTTTCTCCACTTTCAGGAACCACAAAATTGTTGCACCCATCAATAATAGTGCTACCTTGAAGCTTTTACAGAGTTCCAATATGAACTCCCCACATAAATACCAGTGCTCCCTGAACCATCTTGCATGTATCTTTCTCGAACACTATTTTTACACCTACATCATCCAGTTTGCTTACAGAAATCAGATTTCTAGCCAATGCAGGAATATGCAGAACACCTAGAAGCATTCTTCCACCTTGCAAATTCATCTTGAATTTTCCACGACCAATGATTATAGACTTCCTATCATCCCCTAATAAGACATCATCACCATCATATTTCTCATACTTTGATCTAGGTCCGGGTGTGACAAAGGACCCTTCCAAGACCTTTTACTTCCGTGTTGTGTTAGATTGTGTTTTTAAAAGAACATAAATGAATACATATGCATGATGTAAAGAAGAGGAACATGACATTCATCAACACATGAAAACACAAGCCATTGATAATGGAGTTCATCCAAGAGGGACTATGTCTCCGAGCCCTGGTGTCAAGATGGTGTAGGCCGCTGCATTAGGTGTTGTCAATAGTGATGATGTACATAAGAGGTGATGTCACTATCATACAAGGAAAATGCCCTCATGCAGAAGTGGCTCCAAGAGATGTTCCGCTACAAAAACTCTCAATCAAAAAAGGACTCCTATCAATATGACACAAACTAATGCATGAAGATAATGAGCATCCTGCCAACATGGCATAAAAGGGATCTCAAAACAAACATACATGGCGACACATGAGTAGCCCATCAACATAACGAAAAAGGGATCTCAAACAAAACATGACGAATCATGACAACACGTACATCCCACAGATGATTCCACGTCACAACAAGTAGGAATCATGAAACAAGCAAGAAACAAGATCCCACATCAAACATCAAACAGGGATCTGTGCAGCACAATGCATAGCAAAAAGAAGTACAAGAACACACTGCATATCCCTCACATCCAGGGCCATCTAAAGAAAAAGATGTCAAATTACTAAAGATGGGCGTACCATCAATCTAGCGGCATTGAATCTCATGGAATGACTGCTCGCACATGACTACTAACATTTGCACTCCACTTTGAACAGTGGCCGAAAAGTGAAATGAGCAAATGGAAAATCTGAATGCACCATCATATTTGTGGCTTTGAATAGTGCAAAATCAATAGTCAAATTTCTGAATTCTGAGAAAGTGGAAATCTGGGGCTTAAGGAATATTTTAGGTTCCCCCTAGATTGCTCAAAGATTCCATCCTCTGAGTCCTCTACAAATCTGTTGCCTAGATCAAAATTCTTACTGCACCATCGGGTTCATGTCACCGAGAGGTGTAGGATTGGCATAAAGTTTGTCCAATTTGGACACTACAAAAATTTCACCCTCTTGAGTATTTCGCCCAATCATGGTTCTGCCTATGTTTTTCTCAGGTTCATGGTTCCACCTTGCATTAAAAATTAATTAAAAATTCCTCGATCCATGTGCGCGCTCTTGGATCCTCCATGCTTTCCTAATGCAATGACAAAAATATGTTTATTTATAAATTTTCGAGCGGAGTTTACAAAAAGGCCCCACTGGCCCATTGGTAAAAGAGGTAATTAGTTAAGGGGAGGTCGGGGGATCAAATCTTGCCTCCCAAAAATCTGCATGTATTTATTTTTGTGCGGGTGGGTCAGGTCTGCATTAGGTGGCCCACACCTTAAATCTCACAGCATATGTATTATCCATAAAGGTTGGCCTGTTTATGTTTGGTTGCATTAAAGTTTGTTGGTTGGGTGTATTAATAATAGCACGGAGGTTTGAGTTTTTTGGCGCGTTTGTATTAAATGGCATGGGGTTTGTGAGGGTGCCTGGGAGGCGGGCTAGCCACACCGGCTGAGCGGGTTCAAGCCCCGCCACCCTCGTTTCATTACATGGCAACGATGGTTAAGGCATGGGCCGGGTCCACCGAAGGTGGCCCGCCCCGCATATAAGATGTTATGGTTTCGATGGTTGGATGGTCTAGCAGGGTCATGGCTGCCGACCCATTAATATTGACTTTGTTTATTTTTTTTGGGGTTGGTGGGGGTCATGGCCCGCCACTCAAATTAATATTTTATTTTTACTTTTATAATATCAAATATTTTTTCAAATTTTTCTAATATAAGGGATATTAGACAAATTAATGATCCAACAAATTCTCCCACTTTCGGGACCTAGGTTTCATGCCCCGAGGTCGGTCAAATTGTAGGAAACTTAAACCTGGCCCACAGTCCAACTTTGACCAAAACTTTGATTGCCTCGTTCTCCCTCATACGAGCTCAGATTGACAAACCGTTTGCACCGATGCTATCAGGACCACAAGACCTACGCTCTGGTCCTGGTTCGAAAGCATTCTATTCACTTTGATTTTCAAGCTTTTATAAGCCCTCTCCATCCTATGTGTGTATTTGGATCCACCTGGATCAATCCTCCCCACTGAGGAGATTTTGGTCCTCCAAAAGTATGAAAAATAATCTGCAACTTCTTTGTACCTTGTCTGGATTGTAAGCGTCCTGAAAGGTCTCGCTTCCATCTCCTTCACCTTTGTTCTTCAGAGCCTTAAGCGATGAGCCGACACCTGCAACCTATAGTACATTGTTTTGCAAATCACATGCTTGAATTTCATGAGCAGCTAATGACCCAAGCATCCCATACTTTCCACGAGTTTATAATACATACTCGGTGGTCAAGTTTACATTGAAATGGAAACAATCCCCCAGCTACAAAAACAAGGCCAACATATCATTATTGCTCCAACAAGTGATGGAAAACACATCATCATTGCAACACATGATTTACAAAAATAAGGCCAAACAATATTCTACTTTGACAAGTGATGGAAACACAACATCACTTTCAGAGTGTAAAATGTAGCACATAATAAGACCAGACATCATTATTGCTGAACAAGTGATGGAAAACACATCATCACTTTTACATCTTAAAATGCAACAAATGATTTACAAAAGCATGACCATGATAAGATAACATATCTAGAAACCATTTTTCACTTATCATTGTGAATGTCGCCTCCTTGTGGTGGTTTTGCTTGTCGAAAAATTGTTTCATTTGGTTCATGCACCGACCCTTTGTCTTTAAGGCGCTGCTCTAGATGAAGCCTCCAACAAGTGGCTCTCTAATGGCCACTTCTTTCGCAATGACTACAATAGGTATTCTTCCTACAAATCTTCTTAACATCTTTCTTTACCTGTTGTTGATAGGGTCTTTCACGCCTCCTCCTTTTGTGTGCTGTTATTCTTTTCCAACACTTAGAAAATGTATGGTTATGTAATCAACAAAAGGTACATGTTTTTTGATGCCATGTTTTACGTTCATCTTTAACAACATGATTATAATCGAAATGAACATTCAAAAATTGAAACTGGTTATACCTTTCCTTGCCATCTCTGGTGTAAGTATGGTGATGAGAGCTTGCCTCAGCTCTTTCCCTACGATGGCCACTGCCATGGGATTATGGGGATGTGTTCCCATCATTCTCTTTCCTTGATGATTTTGACAATGACTCGGAAGCATATGACACCTTCGAGCATTCTCCCTCGGTGTATCTCAAGCCTGCAAATTGAGGTCTCTACACAACCTCCAATGGTTGAGCTATGTCTTGGTTACTAACACAAAGTTCTTTTTCCTCCTCGTGCCTCGTCTTGGTAAGGAGACTCATGTTTGTCAATGTAATTGGGATCTCCAAATCTTCAATAGAAATCATACTATGTGAAGATGAAACCGAAAGGAAATCAACATCTTTTACCTCCTCTGTCGATTTGGAAAGAACTAATGAGGGCTTCTCATCATCTGTTGTTGGTGGTTCGTTATCTGTCTCAACGCATTCCCCAATTTCCTTTCTAACATACGCAAGTCCTGTCTGATGGGGTAATTCTTCTACTTTGATGGGATTGATAATGCCTTGGCCATTAATTCCCAAGCCTTTTGCTTCATACCCCATTTTCTTCAACAATTTGGAGCCAATTCTTGTGGTATGATTTTCAAAAATAGCAAAATCATCATCAGGACACATACATGAATTCAGAGAACTACTTTTTACGTCACATGGGTCACGCTGCAGCTTTTCCAAGGCCTTGTCCTTTGCTTGCAGTTATTGTAGCAAACTATGTTTTTCCTCTTTCTCTTCATGTATAAGAATCTTCAATTCGGCATTCTCCATTTGAAGGTTATGTTTGTTGTGCTTCAGTTCTTCCAGGGCCTCTTCCGTGGCTCACAACTGAAGGTACAATTGCTCCTTTTCCTCCATCTCTTTTTGTAGAGTTTCATACATTATTTCCACCCTTTTGGAAATTTTGAGCATGGTCTCGTACATTGCTTTTTCATCCTCTATCGTTGCACATTCCATTGTTCCTGCTTGCAATTCACATCCACGCAAAGACCACTCTGATACCACTTGATCCAGGTCTGGGTGTGACGAAGGACCCTTCCAAGACCTTTTAATTTTGTGATGTGTTAGATTGCATTTTTAAAAGAACATAAATGAATACATCTGCATGTTGTAAAGAAAAGGAACATGACATTCATCAACACATGAAAACATAAGTCGTTGATAACGGAGTTCGTCCAGGAGGGACTACGTCTCTAGGCCCCGGTGTCAAGATGGTGTAGGATGCTGCATTAAGTGTTGTCAATAGTGATGATGTACATAAGAGGTGATGTCGCTATCATACAAGGAAAGTTCCCTCGCACAAGAGTGGCTCCAAGAGATGTTTCGCTCCAAGAACTCTAAGTCAAAAAAGGACTCTTATAAGTATGACACAAACTCATGCATGAAGAAAATGAGCATCCTGCCAACATGGCATAAAAGGGATCTCAATGCAAACATACATGGCAACACATGAGTATCCCATCAACATAATGACAAAGGGATCTCAAACAAAACATGACAAATCATGATAACAAGTACATCCCACAAATGATTCGGCGCCACAGAAAGCAGGAATCATGAAACAAGTAAGAAAAAAGATCCCACATCAAACATCAAACAGGGATCTGTGTACCACAAGGCATAGCAAAAAGAATTACACGAACACATTACATATACCTCACATCCAAGGCCATCTGAAGAAAACAATGTCAAATTGCTAAAGTTGGCCATACCATCAATCTTGCAGCGTTGAATCTCATGGAATGACTGCTCACACATGAATGTTGACATTTGCACTCCACTTTGAACAGTGGCCGAAAAATGAAATGAGAAAATGGAAAATCTGAATGGACCATCAAATTTGTGGCGTCGAATAGTGCAAAATCAATTGCCAAATTTCTGAATTTTGAGAAAGTGGAAATCTGGGGCTTAAGGAATCTTTTAGATTCCCCCTAGATTCCTCAAAGATTCCCTCCTCCAGGTCCTCTACAAATCTGATGCTTAGATCGAATTTTGACTGTGCCATTGGGTTTATGTCACCGAGAGGTGTAGGATTAACATAAAGTTTTTCCAATTTGGACACTACGAAAATTTCACCCTCATTAGAATTTCGCCCAATCACGGTTCTGCCTGTGTTTTTCTTAGGTTCATAGTTCCACCATGCATTAAAAATTAATTAAAAATTCCTCGATCCACGTGCATGCTCTTGGCTCCTCCATGCTTGGCTGTTGCACTGAC
This sequence comes from Pinus taeda, assembly GCA_000404065.3. Classification (NCBI taxonomy): domain Eukaryota; kingdom Viridiplantae; phylum Streptophyta; class Pinopsida; order Pinales; family Pinaceae; genus Pinus; species Pinus taeda. Next base: position 26,223 of record APFE030309605.1, read on the forward strand.
AAAAATGAGTTTATTTATAAATTTTCGAGTAGAGTTTACAAAAAGGCCCCACTGGCCCATTGGTAAAATAGGTAATTAGTTAAGGGAGAGGTCGGGGGATCAAATATCGCCTCCAAAAATCCACATGTATTTCTTTTTGTGGGGGTGGTTCGGGTCCACATTGGGTGGCCCGCCCCTTAACTCCCGCAACATATGTATTATCCATAAAGGTTGGCGTGTTTATGTTTGGTTGCATTAAAGTTTGTTGGTTGGGTGTATTAATAATAGAGCGGAGGTTTGAGTTTTGTGGTGTGTTTGTATTAAATGGCATGGGGTGTGAAGGTGCCCGGGAGGTGGGCTGGCCACACCGGCCAAGCGGGTTCAAGCCCCGCCACCCTCATTTCATTACATGGCAACGATGGTTGAGGCGTGGGCTAGGTCCACCAGAGGTGGCCCTCCCCGCCATATATAATATGTTATGTTTTCGGTGGTTGGAGGGTCTGGCCGGGTCATGGCCGTCGGCCCATTAATATTAACTTTGTTTATGTGGTTTGGGGCCAGCGGGGGTCACAGCTTGTCTTTCCAATTTTTAAATAATTTTTGTTATGAGTTGGTTCAATGGGGGTGGCGGGGGTCATGGTCCGCCACTCAAACTAATATTTTATTTTTATTTTTATAATATCAAATATTTTTTTGAATATGTCTAATAAAAAGGGATATTAGACAAATTAACAATCCAACAAATTCGCCCACTTTCGGGACCTAGGTTTCATGCCCCTAGGTTGGTCAAATTGTAGGACACTTAAACCTGGCCCACAATCCAACTTTGACCAAAAATTTTACTGCCTCGTTCTCCCTCATACGAGCTCGGATTGACGAACCATTCACATCGCTGTTATCAGGACAACAAGATCGATGCTCTGGTCCTGGTTCGAAAGCGTTCTGATCACTTTGGTTTTCAAGCTTCTATAAGCCCTCTTTTTCTTATGTGTGTCTCTGGAGCGACCTAGATCAATCCTCGCCACTGAGGAGCTTTTGGTCCTCTAAAAGTATGAAAAATAATCTGCAACTTCTTTGTACCTTGTCTGCATGAGAAGCGTCCTGAAAGGTCTCGCATCCATCGATACTTTGTCTTTAAGGCGCTGCTCTGGATGGAGCCTCCAACAAGTGGGTCTCTGATGGCCACTTCTATCGCAATGACTGCAATAGTTCTTCTTCCTTTAGATCTTCTTAACATGTTTCTTTACTTGTTGTTGATAGGGTCTTTCATGCCTCCTTGTTTTGTCTGCTGCTATTCTTTTCCAACACTTAGAAAATGTATGGTTATGTTATCCACAAAAGGTACATGTTTTTCAATGCCATGTTTTACATTCATCTTTAACAACATGATTATAATTGAAACAAACATTCAAAAATCAAAACTAGTTATACCTTTCCTTGCCATCTCTGGTGTAAGTATGGCGATGAGAGCTTGCCTCATCTCTTTCCCTGCGATAGTCACTGCCATGGGATGATGGGGATGTGTTCCCATCATTCTCTTTCCTCGACGATTTTAACGATGTCTCGAAAGCATATGACACCTTCCAGCATTCTCCCTCAGTGTATCTCAAGCCTGCAAATTGAGGTCTCTGCACAACCTCCAGTGGTTGAGCTATGTCTTGGTTATTAACACCAAGTTCTTTTTCCTCCTTGCACCTCATCCTGGTAAGGAGACTCATGTTTGTCCCTATAATTGGGATCTCCAAATCTCCAATAGAAATCATACTATGTGAAGACGAAACCAAAAGGAAATCAACGTCTTTTACCTCCTCTGTCGATTTGGAAAGAACTGAGGAGGGCTTCTCAACATCTGTTGTTGGTGGTTCCCTAGCTATCTCAACGCATTCCCCAATTTCCTTTCTAACATACCCAAGACCTGTCTAATGGGGTAATTCTTCTACTTTGATGGGATTGAAAATGCCTTGGCCATTAATGCCCAAGCCTTTTCCTTCATACCCCATTTTCTTCAACAATTTGGAGCCAATTCCTATGGTATGATTTTCAAAAACAACAAAATCATCATCATGACACGTACATGAATTTAGAGAACTACTTTTTACCTCACATGGGTCATGATGCAGCTTTTCCAAGGCCTCGTTCTTTGCTTGCAGCTGTCGTAGAAAACTATGTTTTTCCTCTTTCTCTTCATGTAGAATCATCTTCAATTCAACGTTCTCTATTTGAAGATTATGTTTGTTGTGCTTCAATTCTTCGAGGGCCTCTTCTGTGGCTTGCAACTGAAGATGCAATCGCTCCTTTTCCTCTATCTCTTTCTGTAGAGTTTCATACATTATTTCCACCCTTTTGGAAATTTTGAGCATGGTCTTGTACATTGCTTTTTCATCCTCTATCTCTGCACGTTCCATTGTTCCCGCTTGCAATTCACATCCACGCAAAGACCACTCTGATACCACTTGATCTAGGTCTGGGTGTGACAAAAGACCCTTCCAAGACCTTTTACTTTCGTGATGTGTTAGAGTGCATTTTTAAAAGAACATAAATGAATACATCTGCATGTTGTAAAGAGGAGGAACATGACAATCATCAACACATGAAAACATAAGTCGTTGATAATGGAGTTCGTCCAGGAGGGACTACGTCTCCGGGCCCCGGTGTCAAGATGGTGTAGGCCGCTGCATTAAGTGTTGTCAATAGCGATGATGTACATAAGAGGTGATGTCGCTATCATACAAGGAACATGCCCCCATGTAGGAGTGGCTCCAAGAGATGTTTTACTACAGGAAATCTCAGTCAAAAAAGGACTCCTATCAGTATGGCACAAACTCATGCATGAAGATAATGAGCATCCCACCAACATGGCATAAAAGGGATATTAATGCAAACATACATGGCGACACATGAGTATCCCATCAACATAATGACAAAGGGATATCAAATAAAACATGATGAATCATGACAACAAGTACATCCCATAGATGATTCCGCGTCACAACAAGCAGGAATCATGAAATAAGTAAGAAACAAGATCCCACATCAAACATCAAATAGTGATCTGTGCAACACAATGCATAGAAAAAATAAGTACACGAACACACTGCATATACCTCACATCCAGGGCCATCTGAAGAAAAATATGTCAAATTGTTGAAGTTGGTCGTACCATCAATCTCGCGGCTCGTATCTCATGGAATGACGGTTCGCACATGAATGCTGACATCTGCACTCCACTTTGAACAGTGGCCGAAAAATGAAATGAGCAAATGGAGAATTGGAATGCACCATCAGATTTTTGGAATCGAATAGTGCAAAATCTACTGTAAATTTCTGAATTCTGAGAAAGTGGAAATCTGGGGCTTAAGTAATCTTTTAGATTCCCCCTAGATTCCTCAAAGATTCCCTCCTCTGGGTCTTCTGCAAATCTGCTTCTCAGATCGAAATTTTGACTGCTCCATCGGGTTCATGTCACCGAGAGATGTAGGATCAACATAAAGTTTGTCCAATTTGGACACTACAAAAATTTTACCCTCCTACGAATTTCGCACAATCATGGTTCCACCTGTGTTTTTCTCAGGTTCATGGTTCCACCCTGCATTAAAAATTAATTAAAAATTCCTTGATCCACATGCGTGCTCTTGGCTCCTCCTTGCTTGCCCGATGCGCTGACAAAAATGAGTTTATTTATAAATTTTCGGGCGGAGTTTACAAAAAGGCCCTACTGGCCCATTAGTAAAACAGGTAATTAGTTAAGGGGAGGTAGGGGGATCAAATCACGCCTCCCAAAAAATCCACGTGTATTTTTTTTGTTGGGGGGGGGGGGGTTGTCGGGTCCACATTGAGCGGCTCGCCCCTTAACTCCTGCAGCATATGTATTGTCCATAAAGGTTGGTGCGTTTCTGTTTGGTTGCATTAAAGTTTGTTGGTTGGGCATATTAATAATAGTGTGGAGGTTTGATTTTTGTGGTGTGTTTGTATTGAATGGCATGGGGTTTGTGAGGGTTCCTAGGAGGCGGGCCAGCCACACCGGCTGAGTAGGTTCAAGCCCCGCCACCCTCATTTCATTACATGGCAACGATGGTTGAGGTGTGGGTCGGGTCCACTGGAGGTGGCCTGCCCCGCCATATATAATATGTTATGGTTTCGGTGGTTGGAGGGTCCATTGAGGTCATGGCTGCCGGCCCATTAATATTGACTTTTATGTGGTTTTGGGCCGGCAGGGGTCACGACCTATCAACCCAATTTTTAAATAATTTTTGTTATTTGTTGGTTCGATGGGGGTGGTGGGGGTCATGGCTCACCACTTATATATATTATATATATATAATATATACTATATATATATATAATATATATATAATATATATATATATATATATATATATATATATATATAAAATAATAATTTTCGAATTTGTCTAATATAAGGGATATTAGACAAATTAACGATGCAACAAATTCGCTCGCTTTCGAGACCTAGGTTTCATGCCCAGGGTCAATCAAATTGTAGGACACTTAAACCTGGCCCATCATATTGTAGGACACTTAAACTTGGCCCATAGTCCAACTTTGACCAAAACTTTGACTGCCTCGTTCTCCCTCATACAATCTCGGATTGACGAACCATTCACACCTCTGTGATCAGGATGACAAGATCTACACTCTAGTCCTAGTTTGAAAGTGTTCTAATCACTTTGATTTTCGATCTTCTATAAGCCCTCTTTGTCCTGTGTGTGTCTCTGGTGCCATCTGGATCATACTTTCATAACCACTCTCTATGGGGAGTGAAGTGAAAGGATGCACTTGAGTCAATCAACCATGCCTCATGATCTACATGTGTACTTGAAGAAGAAGCCAAGTTCACATCCCCACCTTCATCTGAGGTGGTTTTCTCCTCTGCAGAAGGAGCATCATCAGATCCCTTTCCTTTCTCATGAGCTTTAGATTTATAGTCCATTTTGAAGTGCCATTCCTCTCCACATTTCAAGCACACCTTTACAGGTTTTCTTGGAGATTTAGATCTCCCTCTAGATTTAGATCTCCCTCTAGATTTAGATCTCCTACTCGAGGACTTATTTTTGTTTCTGTTCTGGGACCGTACTCATACAAAAAAGGCATCACCATTCTGGTCCTCCATATTTTTCGTCTCATCTCCTCCGACAGCAAGGATGAGACTATTTCATCAAACTGCAAGGCATTTGCATTGCTACGTATTGCAACAACCAGACTATCCCACGAATGTGGTAGAGAACACATCAAACTGATGCACTTATCTTCGTCTAAAATTTTAATATCAATAGATAATAACTGGCTTACAATAGTATTAAATGTGTTCAAATGCTCTGTCACCGAGTCTCCATCTTTCATCCTCAGGTTATGTAGCTTTTTACATAGGAACAATTTATTCACTAGAGAATTAGATTGGTACAAAATCCCTAACTTGTCCCACAAAGCCTTTGCCGAAGCTTCCCCTGATACATTCAACAATATTGACTATAAGACACACAATCGTATTGTGCTCTTTTCCTTCTGATACAACTTCACCCAGTCTTCAACTGACATTGTTGTTGGTTTAGTACCCAGATATATGGTGATCCACTGATCTTTATCCACCAACAGATCCTCCATCTTGAGTTTCCACAACTCAAAACTCTGACCATTAAATTTTCAATCTCTATATTTCCTCTTCTCGCCATCTTCTTTCACCACAAGAATCGATCCCGCAGATCTCCCACTGAACAAGGTCTACCACAGGCCTGAGCAAAAAAACTCTTAGTAGAAAAGGCGTCCCCTTTAAGCCAAAACAACTCTGATACCAAATGTAGGTTTTAACCCTGTATAGAAATTACATCCATACGAATTCTAAAAACCAGAAAATAAACAATGGCAAGAGCATAAATAGTAAAACAGATATACACAAAGATTTTACCCTGGATCTCAAAACCAAGACTACCAAATTGATTTTTCATTATATTCTTTTCATTGTTACAATACATATATATACATGTCAAAGCATCCATAAACCCCAATACATTACCCTGGATTAGAACATAACAGTAGTTCCCTTGGTTGGATCTACAAAATACCATGGACAGAAAGCCATCATGCCCAAAACCATGTGTGAAATCCATGCAAAAAACCATAGGTAGGTCCGCCCAATATAGGGTCGAAAAAAATTTCCCAGAGCACTACCCCGGACCATGTGCGGGGGGGCTACCACACCCATGCATACTCCCCAACAATGGGGGTAGTCACCTGGCGCAATGTATAGGAGGAGCTTCCAACCCCTCCACACATGGGGTAATCGTGGAAATAATTTAACACAACCCAACAGTGGTTCCACTTGATGTATGTGGAGTCGTACTTGGGAGTCCATACATGTACATGTGTGAAGCAATATTCATGAGGAGAGCTAACCAGTACCGGATCATCAAGGATGGAAAATCATTCATCATCAACATGCACAAAGGAAAGTCAAAAATTTCACTGGTAATTGGCAACGAGGCCAAGAAATTTATCAGTTCCAACAAGAATTATGTTTTCTTATTTTTAAGAGAAGGTCAGTCTGTAAAGGAGTCAATAAGAGGCAAGGAATCCCTAGAGGGGTGTACTAAGAAACAAAAACAACAATTGGAGGAGTTGTTATGGGCATACAAGGATGTGTTCCGAGAGCCTAAAGGGTTACCCCCTAAGAGAGAAATGGAGCACGAGATCCATATATTTCCAGACTCCCCATTGCCAAATATTAGGCTTTACAAGTAGTCTGTTATAGAAGCAAGTGAGGTGAAGAAAAAATTGCAGCAACTGCTGGAACAGGGTGTCATTCGACCGAGTACATCACCATGTGGGTCACCCATCATAAATTTTCCAAAGAAGGATGGGACTTGGAGGATGTGTATAGATTACAGGGCATTGAATAAAATCACGTTCAAGAACAAATACCCCCTGCTTAGTATAGACAATTTTGTAGATCAATTTCAGCAAGAAAATTATTTCACCAAGCTGGAATTGAAGTCTGGATATACCAAGTTTGAGTCAAATAAGAAGATACATGGAAGATGGCCTTCAAAACCAGGCAAGGTTTGTATGAGTGGTTAGTTATGCATTTTGGCCTATGTAATGCACCAACTACATTTATGAGATTAATGAATGATGTACTGTGCCCTTTTATAGATTCATTTGTTATTGTCTATTTGGATGATATACTAGTATATAGTGCTACCTAGGAGGAGCATATTTCACATTTGATGCAGGTGCTGGAAACATTGAAGAAGCAATAGCTTCTAGAAAATCTCAAGAAGTGCGCGTTTTTGTAGAAGCCCTTGGTGTATTTGGGATATGCGATTGGTGGAGGATAATTGAAGATAGATCCTTCCAATATGGAGGCCATCATGAAATGACTGGTGCCTACTAATGTTACTAAGGTTAGGAGTTTCATTGGAGTAGCACAATACGTGAGGAAATTCATAGCCTTGTTTTCAGTGGTAGCAACACCACTCCACGCCATAACAACAAGTGGAAATAGTTTCTAGTGGGGAAAAGGGAAATAGAAGACTTTCGATGATTTAAAGAACAAGATCAATGAAACACCAGTTCTAACATTACCAAACTTGCATGAGCCCTTTGAAGTGGAGACAGATGCAAGTGGGTATGCTATGGGAGTTGTCTCGATGCAAGGAGGAAGGCCCATTTGCTACCATTATGGAGTATTTTGTGGGGCAGTTCTTAACTACCCTACCTACGATAAGGAGCTCTATGCCATGGTGCAAGTTGTGAAGAAGTGGAAGCACTATCTGATTTGAAAGGAGCCATTCACCCATGATGCATATAGAGAGGCATATTAAGAAGATGAGGAATTCAAGGAGGTGTATCAGTAGTTGCAGAGTCGGAGTCATGTGCATGATGGCGACAAACCTGTTGACTACCATCTCTAGGATGGGTTACTCTACATGTTGGATAAACTATGCATTCCTAAAGGTGAGCATTTGCAGCTAATTAGAGAGGCTCACATCTCCAAGGTTGTAGGGAACTTTGGTGTATAGAAGACCATGGATAACTTGTAGAGGTATGTGTATTGTCCCAAGATGCAAGAGCAGGTAGCTAGGTTCATAAGAGGATGCATGTTTGGTTGTACTACCAAGCCTAGCAACAGGAAATAGGGTCTGTATCATCTCTTACATGTACCTACTTGTCCTTGGGAAAGCATTTCCATGGAATTTGTGGGAGGTTTACTGACAACTAGGAAGGGACATGACTACCTGTTCGTGGTAGTTGACAGGTTCAACAAGATGTGTGTTCTAATGCCCTGTAAAAATACCATCAGTGGACAAGAAGCAACAAACTTGTTCTTTGGACAGGTCTGGGTACACTTTGGGATACCAAGGAGCATCATTTCAAATAGGGATACAAGATTTCTCAGTGGATTATGGACTACATTGTGGGAGAAGATGGAGACCAAGTTGAAGAGATCTACAACATTCTGTCCACAAATAGATGTGCAGACAGAAGTAGTCAATAGGACTTTGGTGCAGCTTCTGAGGGGTTACAACTAGAAGCATCCAAAAACTCGGGATGAAAATCTGGTATATATACAACATTCTTATAATAGAGAAGTCCACACTTCTACAAGAAAGTCCCCATTTAAAACTTGTTTTGGATATTTTCCACCTTCACCTTTGGCTATTTCATATGGGCAACAAGGAGGAGTGAAGGAAGACCTTACAGGAGATTCTTTGAGGGCTGAAAAATTTATAGAGAAGATCAGGAAGATCCATCTACAGGTATAGTAAACACTACAAAATTCAGAGGTGAATTATAAGGCTAGGCATGATCAACACAAAACGGAGAAATCATTCAAGTTGGGAGACATAGTATGGCTACAGCTAAACAAGGAGAGACTACAGGGGTCTGGTAAGAAAATCAAGGCTCTAAGGTATGGTCCCTTTGAGCTATTGGAAAAGGTGGGTGATAATGCCTATCAAGTTATTTTACCACCATATATGCACATTTACTCAGTTTTAAATTTAGATAATTTGAAACTCTATGAATCTTCCATGCTAGATCAGGAAGAGGAACATTTCCTACCTTCTATGAGGATTTGGCACCAGACACTCAAGCAGAGTTGACAGAAGATACAATTTTGTAGAAGAGGTCTAGAACTACAAGACAAGGGCAACAAGACCTTTGACAGATTGGGTTGAAGGGACAACTTCTAGGCAAATCTAAATGCTACACCAAAGAGAAGTTGGATGAAACATTTCCATACCTCATTTAGTAAAATCTTTTGGGGGCCAAAATCCTCCCAAAATGGGGAGGTGTGATCCAAATTAGATCATTATATTTTTTTCCATACATTTTGATGCATTTGGAGTGGAAAAGTGGAAGGAATTAGTTCAAGGGACTGTTTTTACTGGCAGGACCCAGTTTGGCGAAACAAGGTCTGAAAAATTTCGGGAGCGTTTTGAGGTGTCAAAGGACTATTTTGGGGGGTAACACTTTGCCACTTAGGCACAACACCTTTTCATGTTATTCTACACACATAAATATTTCCAGGCACGCAATAATTACATCAATTAGAGTTAGTATGCAAATGTTATGCCACTCAGAAATTGACCTTCATGTTTTCACACCTATTGTTAGGGAGGATGTCGCGTCAACCCCATTATTCATGGAAAAGGGGCTAGCCACATTTTTTGATGTAAATGACTCTAGAAAAGTCTATTTTGTAACTATAGTTAAGAGTTGATGTAGTGAAACTTAACCACTAGTAGGCTATCAAGCTGTGTTATAATCAGGCCACTAGGACGAAGAGGCATTCCATTCTTTCGAGAGCATTTTGTTCCATAGTTGAGCAAAGATAGCCAACAGAGATAAGAGGTAGAGAATGCAGAGAGGATTTTTTCACTGTAACAACCCACAGACCACAGACATTACTTCTTTGTTATTATTGAATTTAGGCTTCTATGATTCATATCAATTTAATTAAGAAGGTTTTCGACGATAATCACATCAAAATTCATTTGTCGACGCATTTCGAACCAACAAGTGTGGTTCATCGTCAGGACAAGATGAAGAACCAGATCATGGCAACAAGTTAAATAGAGAGATCCATCATTTAACGACTAAAATAGAAATGGCTATAATTGACCAAGGAAAGGACTAGGAAAGGACTACATTTGACTGGGCCAAGAGACATGAAAAATAATATTAATTAGTTGATTAGTAATTAATTAGTTTGTTTGTTAAATTTATTTTATTATTATTATTATTATCATCATCATCTTGTCCTGATGATGAACCACACTTGTTGGTTCGAAACGCGTGGACAAATGAATTTTGAAGTGAATATCACTGAAAACCTTCTTAATTAATTCTTTGTATCTGTAACCATATTTCCAGACAAAGAAAGAGAGTGAAGCGGCCTCACCTTCCAGTTGGTTTTTCTCTCGAAAGGGTTTCCCAGATAACATACCTTGTGTATTATGTGTGTGTGGGTTTATTTTGTCGTTCTCTACTTTTCTGCTTGATTTACTTTTACATGCATGCATTAATTATAGTTAATTTTATAGATCTAGAAATTAAATAAAACTGTAATAGTGTATAATATTATCAAATATATTGTGACAAACTATCCAATGTAATATCCATGGTAGTTTACAGATCAAACAATATATTAGACACAATTCTCAAGGTATTTTTACAAGATGACTAACTTTTCACAACAATGTGCAGAGAAATTCAATGTATAGAGACTAGAAACAATTAACATTATACAAATGAAATGACAACTTTCAATCTCATTTATTAAAATATTATTGTTATTGCAAATCTTCCAAATGCGTACATGAGAAGCCTCATCTTATAAAAACCAATCCAAAAGAAATCTTTTCTTATAGTGTTTCTCCAGTTTCAGGCATTTCTACGTCATTTCCTGTTATTTTGTACTTATAATAAAATAGTTAAAATCTACATAGATTATCTAGCTCCAAATCCCAAGTATCCATTATTTTCTAGAAGCACAGTTTCCCCAAAGACCCGGTTCATTTATAAAATAAAAATAATTTTGAGAACTAAAATATGTAGAGTTGGTTACAAAATATAATTTGATTGTTCTATGGCGTATAAGTGGCCAAACAATATGCACTTTGACTAAAAAATTCCCAAATATACCATCCTTCGAATAAGGGGATGTTCCTGGTGGGTTTCCCCATGATATATCTTTCAAAGAAAGAAAACAAAGAATATCCAAAAAATGATAAAAGGATCCATCACCACATTGACACTCACACAATCTATGATTAAAATAAAGAAACCTACATCCAAAAAAATATCCCCAAGTGGGTTTAAGAATCACCTCATCTCTGTCACAAACTGAGGACAACCCATATTTGTCATCGTGAAGAGTCCCCAATTTCCCTGTATCATATTTTTTTTCTACACCTCCAAGCTGTACATCTTGTGTAACATCCTTCTAAAAAAATGCATATTGTGATGCATCAGAACGATTAATAACTATGAATGCATGCAAAACAAATTAGATAAAAATAATATGAAAAATCCTCCAAACATAAAAAAGAAAATCAAATTAGTAAATTAATCCCTTCCAATTTTCTTTAAGAAAATTCTCAGGCCAAAACACATTCACTATTAAAAAAATCCTTTATACTATTTTCCATAGAGGGTGTTCTAGCAAGGGCATTCTCACATATCATTTCAATAGGTTAATTATTAATTCAATCATTTAAGAAAACTCTCAAGCTAAAACACATTCACTATTAAAAAATATCCCTTATACTATTTTCCATGCAGAGTGTTCTAACAAGGGCATTCTCACATATCATTTCAGTAGGTTAATTATTAATTCAATCCTTTAAGAAAATTCTCAAGCCAAAGCACATTCACTATTAAAAAATATCCCTTATACTATTTTCCATACAAAGTGTTCTAGCAAGGGAATTCTCACATATCATTTCAATAGGTTAAATATTAATTCAATCCTTAATCCTGTAGTGTAACATCACTAATATATTTTAGAAAATGAAATTCAACCCTGAAAATCCATAAAAATTGACTCCAAAGTGATTTTGTACTGACACTATGAATTCTTGATTGCAATACATTTTGTAATAAACCTTATGAGACACATGATGAACATATGACACCAAAAATTTAGACCATCAGTCTTAGCAACCACACCCTTTTGAGCATGGTGGCTGAAAACTTGGATAATCTTATTTTATATCATTTAGAAACAAAAATTAGTCAACTAGGATATCAAATTCTATGAATTATTTCTTACAGAGGTTAGAAACCTAAAATTTGAAGTTTATTTATGTATAAATAAACAAATAATTGATAAATCTACTCAAATATCAAGGTCATGAAAGCATTTTTTTCTTCATTTTTCAACAACCAAAAAATTTGAATACTTACGGGCATTCTCTTCCGTTAAAATCTTCAAATCCTTTGTGTACTCCATCAAATAAGACAATTGAGTTCCTTCGATTTCTTCGAAGTCATTCATCTTGATTTATTTAATCTTATAATAGCACTATTTAACCTAAATAACCCAATAAATTCTACTTAACGTTACTAAATAACCCAATAAATTCTACTTATTGTTGAATACGAAGAATTACAACAAAAGATGGCAAAACCTTCCAAAAAAATAAAAAGATTTATAGTGAAAACCTCTCTAGATTCGATATTGAGACCTAGAGTTTATAATAATAAGCAAAACCTAGCCATGGGACAAAGAATAAGAACCTTATACAAACTCCAACCTTGGAAACTCGAAATGGGTCCATGAATCCAATGAATTTAAGGAAATTTGGATTTTCAAATACAATAAATCGAAATGGGTTCCATGAATCCAATGAATTTAAGGCAATTTGGATTTTAAAATACAATAAATCGAAATGGGTTCCATGAATCCAATGAATTTAAGGCAATTTGGACTTTCAAATACAATAAATCTTGAATCTTCCGAGCCAATTAGGGTTGGGTTTACCTAAGAATTCTTCCCTAGAAACATTAAACAGTAAGACATTGAATGAAGGTTAGCACAAAAATTAGTTGCATTGGGGATTGAACTTGGGTCTCTCTAAACGAATCTCAATATATTTAGCACTTAGCCACAACCCACGTGACAATACTTGAAGTATTTCTAATATGCTTGTGAAGAACATAGAAATATCCACCTCTCCATCCACTATTATCTTTGGATGTTTTTGGTGGGTAGCATTGACATCACCTAACCTTTCAACATTGTGAATGTTATTGATTGTCCAAGAACTTAAAAATGTATTTAAAATAACCGAAGGGTTAGAACAAAATTAATTTCCAATTAAAGAAGCTAGGTCTCTTTGGTATTTTAGAGTTTGGGTCCTCCTTAAGGTTAGGGCTTTAGGGTTTAGAGTTATATCAAATTCATTTTATAGATTTTGTATTACTGGTCCAGATTGGATCATTATATTCTTTTTCATTAATCTCAATGCATTTAGAGTGGGAAAAGTGGAGGAATAGGCTCATAGGACCATTTTTATCGGCGAGACCTAGTTTGGAAAAACAGGGTCTGAAACTTTCCAGGAGAATTTTGAGGCATCAAACAACGTTTTTTGGGTGTAAAACTTTATTGCTTTTGTGACAAACATCTTCATGTTATTCTAAACACAAAGATCTTTCCAATGACGCAAGAAGCACGTCAATTGGAGTCTGTATGCGAAAGTTATTCCACTCAGAAGTTGACCTTCATGTTTTCACCACCATGGTTCAAGAGGATGTTGTGTCAACCCCCATTATTCATGGAAAATGGGCTAGCCACTTGATTTCGATGTAAAAGATTCTAGAAGAGTCTATATTGTAACTCTGGTTAAGAGTTGAGTTAGTCAAACTTAACCACTAGTAGTCTATCGGGTTGTGTTATAATCGGGCGACTAGGAGGAAGAGGCATTCCATTCTTTTGAGTGCATTTGTTCCATAGTTGAGAAAAAATAACCAAAAGGGATAGGATGTAGAGTAGACAGAGAGGATTTATGCACTATAGCAGCCCACGGATTAGAGACCATAATTCTTTGTACATGAAACGATATTTCTAAACATAAAAAGGGAGCAGAGCGGCCTTACCTTCTAGCCAGGTTTTCTCCCGAAAGGGTTTCAGAGCATATCTTGTGTCTTATGTGCATGTGTGAGCTTTTATTTTGATGTTTTCTATTTTCCGTGTAATTTCCATTCGCATGCAAGCAATAGTTGTAGTAAAATATATAGATCTGAAAATTTAATAAAATTGTAAAAGTGTAGAATTTCATATTTTTAATATAATATTATTAGATTTGTTGTGACAAATTGTCGAGTGTAATATCCACGATGATTTACAAATCAATTAATATTAAAATGAAAGGTATATAATTCAGAAAAATGGATTAAATAAAGAATCAAACTAGCAAAGGCATTGCAATATGCTTCTCCATTACCAATATGATTCCCCACTTCTTTTTCAACCCCATTGTAGTGGAATCAGGCTGCAAATAAAATAAAAGAATATGTAAGTTAACTGATTGAAAATAAAAACAATGGATGGGCATTCAATGAATAGAGAAATATATTGAAACTTGATTGCTTCCATGTCATATTCGATTTGGAAGAGTCACCCTATGGAGAAAAGGTGTTGAATCTTCTTCCATACTCATGCATAAAACCCAAAAGTAATCAAAACTTGAAAAGAAAAGAAAAAATCTTTAAACTACGAAATGTATGCAAGTGAGGGCTAAGGACGAAGGTCAAGAGGAACCAACATAGTGAGAAACAAGATGTTGTATCTATTGTAGATAAATTTGTAGTTGCAAGGCCTTTTGATGTTGCACTAAGCTAAGAAGTCAAGATTTCATATGTTTCCAGATCTTCATATGTTTAAGCAAAGATATAATGATACTTCCTGAATAATTCAATGAATGTTTTCCATTCTCCATGAGAGCAATAAGTATCGAAATTGATAAACTTGGGGTCATCCTCTATTATGAGATTGATCTATTCATGCAACGATATGGAACTTTGAGTCTTTGTGTTTGGGGGTCCCTGAAACTGATTTTGTAAGTCGAACAACTTTTCAAGAGAAACAACACCTTTGGCTATGGGGTTCCCCTTCTGCTTGTCAACTTCATCCAACAAAACCTTAGCACATTCATCTTCATCTATTGTTGCATCCTTAAACGAATCCGCATTGGCGATAAAGTCTAGTATTTATTGATTTTCGTTGAAAACACAAAAAATAGTTATGTTATCTGAAACAACTAGTTTATAAAAAAATTCAATAGAAAATTAATCCTTAAGTAGTGTAAACCTAGTAGTAGCATTAGGTAATGTATCAATGGTGGCAATGTTAATTCTTGGAACTAATTTAATACCAAAAGCGTTAAATTCAGAAATCAACTTCCATACCTCCCGTTGGTAATTCTTTAGATGTGGTGAAAGAGAGTAAATATTATTGTGTACTTGTCTTTTAATGATTTTAGAATCACCAATTACCTTTAGAAAATCCACCTTGAGGTCAATGGATTTCTTCAACCAAGGAATCAATGCCTCATACTCTACATTGTTGTTAGTGCATCGAAACTCTAATCAACAAAAAATTAAAAATTTATTTTACTAGGGGTCCATCAGGATATAGCTGACGCTAGATCCATCATGAGTCTCAAATGCTTCATAGGTGACAAAGTCCACATATTACTACAATGAGAATCTAAGATAAACCTATTTACATATAAAGTACAAATTTCATTTCCATCAGCTAGAGGGCAGGTAAGGAGTTCCAGCTACATAACTGATAAATCTAGTGATTGTATGGTTTCATAACAACCAATGCGGGATTCTAATAAACATGTCCTCAATTCTTCGTAAGCAATGTTGATTG
This sequence comes from Pinus taeda, assembly GCA_000404065.3. NCBI lineage: Eukaryota > Viridiplantae > Streptophyta > Pinopsida > Pinales > Pinaceae > Pinus > Pinus taeda. Next base: position 42,103 of record APFE030309605.1, read on the forward strand.
GCCCATTAGGTGCTTCCAACTCTGTCTCCATGTAGAGTCATGTATGGATTACTATTGACTTTGATCTAATTGTTCAATCCCTTATGAGGGAGCCAAAAATGGGACCAGTTTGTATTGAAATACCCTCATAGCTTACTAGACCAGTGTTTGCTTAACAATAACCCATATCATTCAGGGATATCAATAACCATAATATCTATGAACTAGTGAACTCTTGAGTCAGAAGACAATCTAATTAATACATTTTTCAACTTGTTGGTTGTAAATTTTCCTACTTTATATCTGCCTTTTTATCCCTTTCCTTCACCTATTTCATGTCTTTGTGAGGTTAATTTGTATCTCAAGCAATGAAGGTATATATATTTGTCATGTCTTTGTGAAATATTAATCGATGAAGTGTAGTCCTAGGGGAGCGTTTCTTATGTGACTTGCTAACTTGGGTTTCTTTGTAGATTCGAAAGGATGATGATCAACAGGCTACAATTCAGCGTATGGTTATGGATGCGTTGAAAACACTAATCTTAGGATGTTGGCTGTAACGATGTTCAACCAATGAGAGCCTATTGGACCAATGCATTTTCTATCTTTGTATTTTGTTTTTTCCTCAAATGATCATTGTGTATTTGTAGGCAAACAACTGTTGTAATCTCTGGGAAATCGTTGATACTATTCTTTTCATATTGAAATGTATAAGTAAGGTTACAGAGGCAGAAAAGCTAGCTATGGAGCTAGAGGGAGAGAGACACGAGATTTCTAAATGTAACAACATACTTCTATATTTTCCTTTTGATTAATGCAATCTTGATCTTATGAAGTATTAACTAGTCTTCGATCTTTTGCCACAACCATGATCAGAGAGTTGGTCCCACTCCCTTGATCAGGTGTTGTTGGATTAGTGGTGTGTGTAGATTTATTCGTGTTATGGTTATTTCTTTATAGTTGTAATGGTTCATTAATTTTGTGTTGTTGTGAATCTTAATTTACTGTTACTCTGATTGTTGTCACTGTTATTTCTTGTTGTTACACATTGTTATATTGTTGATTGAATGCTCAATGTTGGGTAGGGAAACTGTGGGCTGCATAGACTTTCCACTGTAGCCTTGAAACAATCAGACGAGCCCCGGGTTAAAAATTAATGTGGAAAAGGGTTAATTCTATAATTCATATCTGAACACCAACATTTTGGCGCCATTGTTAGGAAGGTTGTCAAGGCATGAAAGTATGTCCAATATTGACCATAGGACCACTCTCTCACCCTGAGAAGAGAAGTTATTTTTACCCTGTTCTAAGTCCTGATCATTAGATTGATTTGGTTGTTTCAATTTCTTGTTTTTTGGTTGATTATAAGAACTTCTCTCTCATCCTAGGAAGGGAAGTGTTTACCCTATTTCAGGTCCTCAACTTAGATTTTGTGGTTGATTTTTTTCTCTTTCATTAGTCTTCTTGATTTTAGGGGCCATTCTCTCGTCCTGGAAAGGGAAGTCTCCACACTGTTCCAGGTCCTAATATTTAGATTTGTTTGAATGTTTTTCTTTTTCTTCCTGATTGCATGAATAGAGATCCAAATAAAATGGGCACAGGATGACCCCCAAGGAGATGGAAGAAAGACTTAGGCAGAGTTACCTATATCCAAGAAATCATTTCAAGGGCTGAGTTAGTGGCATCATCACGAGATGTTGTTAGGGTCAGATATCATACGATATCTCACATGAGATCTAGAGGGCAGTCAGTTTCACAAATAGAACCTTTCCCAATAACAAGAGAAAAATTCAAGGAAGAAGAAGTAGGAAGCAGAGGATCAGAGGAATTGGGCATTGCAAGTTCAAAAGAAGAAGAGGAAAACTTGAGGGAATTCACTACATTATTTGATCGAGGAAGTGATGTTAGACAAGCTCAACCCCGCATCGCTGAACAACTAGAACTTGTTGATATTCCAAGTGAATATTGGAAGATATCATGGCTCATCCAACTTCCACGATCGAATTCCCAATTGGAGATATTAGAGGTGATGCGACTATGAATCCTATTAATTTGAAAACATTACCTAATTTCCATGGTCTCTCTTCTAAAGATCCGGACACATTCCTCTTTGAATTCGACATTTTCTGTCAGGGATATGATTATATTTATGATGCTCATAAATTGAAGATATTCCCTGCTACTCTGAAGGGAACAACTCTAAGATGATTTATGGGTTTAGGGGGAAAATGTATTACAACATGGGATGACATGAAGACAATTTTCCTTGAAAAATATGAGGATTACTACAAATCTCGAGATGTTAAAGAGGAAATATTTAAGATTTTGCAGAAAGAGGATGAGAACATGGAGGAGTTTGTAGAATTCTTTAAATACAGTCTACAAAGATCGGGCCATAGTGATCTAGATAAGGGTATCTTAAACATAATGTTTCTCCGAGCACCAAGGGAGGAATCTTTGGAACTCCTAAATGTGGTAGGTAAGGGATATATCTGAAAGGAAGAATTCAACATCATATGTGAGTTGTGCATCAAATGCTCACGCGAAGTTGCAAGGCATAAGAAAGGAGTACGAACTCTCAAGACATCAGGCAGTGGAGTTACAAAAGCAGAAATTGGAAACTTGTTGGATAATTTGGGGACTAATGTTCTAAGCACACTGTCCTCATAACCGGATGTTCTGTAGCAGAAATAGAAACAAAATGTGCTAGTAGACCTAGGAGCTACAACTAATGTTATAAATTTTTCATCTGTACTCACCTTGGGCCTGCTTAATCTTAAACCAACTCCTACAGTCCTAGAACTAGCAGAACGATCCACTATAAGACCAGTAGGGAAGTTGGAAGATGTGACTATTTCTATAGACTCATGGAAATACCCTGTCGATCCTTTGGTGTTGCATACTCAATCTTCAGCCAAGGGGTATCCTTTGATTCTGGGTAGGCCTTGGCTTGCTACAGCAGATGCTTACATTAGGTGTCAATCGAGAAATATCCAATGGAGAAAATACAAAGAACCTTGTTATTTACCAACCGACAAAACCAAGCCCATCAATAAAACCAGGGTATACTTTAGCACAAAAAATTCCACACTTGGATGAACCTGAACTTGGAAATGAAGATATTAGACCAATTATTACTATTGGTGAAGCTCTCTGTTTTAAGGATGATATGGAAGGTGATGCTATTAGAAAATTTATCAGTAGTCCCAACTTCATTTTTGATCCAACACGGTAGATATTAGAATATGTTATGAGTTGAACCACCCAGGAAAGCATTGAACCAAAAACTGAAGTTGAAAACGTTCATGTTATCGTACCCCATAACATTATTCCTACAGAAATTGATCCAAGGAAAACGTTGAATGTTAATCCTAATCTCTCACCTTCCCAGGTTGAACAATTGTTTAAAGTCCTTCGGGATCAGAAGGAAGCCTTCACTTGGGAATACAAAGATATGAAAGGGATCCCTATTGATCTATGTACCCATCATATATACATAAAAGATGAATTCTAACCTGTTAGACAACCACAAAGAAGGATGAATCCTGCCTTGAAGAACATTGTCAAAGAGGAACTACAAAAGCTACTAGATGTTGGGTTTATTTATCCAATCTCGGATAGTCAAAGGGTATCCCCACTAGTCATTGTTCCAAAGAAAAATGGAAAGTGGCGAATCTGTGTTGATTACAGGGAATTGAATAAATCAACTCAAAAAGGTCACTTTCCCTTACCTTTTATTGACGAGGCCCTCGACACATTAGCTAGGAATAAGTTCTTCTCCTTCCTGGATGGATTTAGTCGATATAACCAAATCCAGATAGCTCTTGAGGATCAGGATAAAACTACTTTTACTTTCCCTTGGGGAACTTTTGCATACTGAGTCCTTCCATTTGGCCTCTGTAATGCACCCGCTATCTTTCAATAGGCAATATTAGGAATTTTTCCTGATCTAGTTAATAACAGTGTTGAAATATACATGGATGAGTTTACCCCATATGGGGATTCTTTCAAAGAAGGTCTAGAGAACTTAGAGAAAGTACTTAAAATATGCAAACAGACACATGTTTCTCTTAGTACAATAAAATGTCATATGACGATGGAAGAATGAATAGTTTTTGGGCACCTGCTTTTAGCGGCAGGAATACAGGTTGATCATGCCAAAGTTGAGGTAATCTTAAATTTTCCTACACAAAAGACACCAACGATGGTACATAGATTTATTGGTTATGATGGCTATTATAGATGTTCTATAGAAGTTTTCTAAAATAACATTTCGAATGTTCCAATTATTATCTAAAGATGTAGATTTGTGTGGACAGATGCATGTGAAGCAGTTTTCTCGGAAATCAAACAACTAGTTTGTAAAGCTTTGATATTATGTGGTCATGACTGGAAATTCCCATTTCATATCTCTACAAATACTTCTCATACAGAAGTAGGGGAAATCTTGGGACAATAGGAGGAAAAGAAACCGTATGCGATTTACTATGTCAACAAGAACTTAACTCCCACAGAAATTAATTATACAGTAATTGAAATAGAGTTTTTGGTTGTATCCCACTTTCATGCACATTAATCATTCAACCATAAGTTATCTGATGAACAAACCCATAACTCTTGGACAAGTTACAAGATGGTTATTTTTGATCCAAGAATTTGATATTACCATTGTAGATAAACCAGGAAAAGATAACGTGGTAGAAGATTTCCTGTCTAGGCTAAATACTAATGATGAAGGTACACCTATAGAGGATAGTTTTATGGATGAACATCTATTTTCAATTTCCACTCACACCTCGTGGTTGCAGATCTTGCTAGCGATCTTGTTACAAGAAAAGTACCTCATCATTTTTCATAGATGGAACAACGAAAAATCATCCATCATAGTTCTCATTACTCATGGATAGAGGGATACCTATTATATACAAGACCTTATCAATAAATTCAGCGCTGTGTAGGTGAGGATGACATCTATGACATTCTAAAAGCTTCCCACGATGTTCCTTGAAGAGGGCATTTCATAAGGTGTTGCATATGGGATACTATTAGCCCTCTATTTTTCATGATGCTAGGAAATATGCTCGAGGGTGCGATAACTGTTAACGAATGGGTCATCCTGGTCGATCAGATGAGATGTCGCTACAACCTCAATTAGTTCTTGGGCCCTTTGAGAGATGGCTATCGATTTTGTTGGGATGTTCAAGCCTCCTTCACATTAGAAAGTTCATGTTCTTGTCTGCACAGGCTACGTGACAAAATGGGTAGAAGCAAAAGTTGTTGCAAAGAATACTGAACAAGTTGTATCAGACTTTTTATTTGAATAAATCCTCGTATGATAGGGAGCTCCTAGAGAGATAGTTTCAGACGGAGGGGCACAAGTCACATCACATCTGATAGGAGCACTCATGAAAAAGTATGGAATCAAGCATAGGGTGACTTCTCCATATCATCCCCATGGGAATGGTCAAGTTGATAAAAAGAATAAGGTACTAGAGAATATCCTCACAAAGACTGTAGAAAAACATCACCAAAATTGGGTTGAAAAACTTCCTAAAGCAATTTGGGTGTATAGAATGACATGGCAGAATATAACATCATTTTCACCATATGAGCTTGTGTATGGGAAATCTCATTTGATTTTGATGGAATTCAAAATTAAGACGCTCAGGACAACTCTTGAAGTAGGTTTGGTTCTTTCTACAGCCCTGAAACACTGACTGGAACAACTAAATGAGTTAGATGAAATTCATTTGACAGTTGTACAAAATATTGCTGCAATTCAGTAGCAACGAACTAAGTGGCACGACAAATTCATAAAGAAAAAGGTGTTTCAAAAAGGAGATTGGGCATTACTCTATGACTATCGGCTTAAGGACTTTAAAAGAAAGCTCTTCTCTAGATGGATGGGACTGCATGAAGTTGGCACAGTGTTTGATAATGGAACTGTTAAACTTGTCACAATCAATGAGGCACATACTCCTTTGTTTGTAAACGAACATCACCTCAGATTTTATCACTGTCCAACTTCTAAGGACTCCTTTATTTAGAATTTCTCTGATAATTCTGGTTTTGAAATTTTTTGTTCAGAGAACTCTTCCTCTACACCTCTTACTTAATAATAATAATAACTATATATCTATCTATCTATCTATATATTATATATATATATTATATATATATAAATATATATATATATATATATATATATATATATATGTTGTTGCTATCTATCAATACTCATCTTCTTGCAGGTGTTGTTACTACCTTGGTGTTGATACTTCGTTGATGTTGTTACTTCACTAGTGTTGTTACTCCATCAGTGATGTTACTCTGTCGATATTGTTACTCCGTCGATGTTATTACTCTGCTGGTGTTGTTACTCCACTAATGTTGTTACTTCACTGTTGTTGATGCTCCACTGATGCTATTACTCTGCCAATGATATTACTATGTCAATGTTGTTACTCTGCCGATGTTGTTACTCCACTGATGTTGTTACTCCTCTAGTGTTGTTACTCCGCCAATGTTGTTACTCTGTCAATGTTACTCCACCGGTGCTATTACTCTACCGATGTTACTTTGCTGCTGTTGTTACTCCACCCATGTTGATACTTCATGAAGTTAAGTTGTCAGGTACGTCCTCGACCGACTCCGTGGATTTGATTGGTATTTCACTTATGACATGACCAACCATGACCAAGGATGGTCATATCTTAGTTCGGGGGAGGTATCGCATTTAATAGAAAAGGTATTGTATTTAATAGCAATTTTGTCATGTCATCATTGTTATTAAACCTCGTGTCAACTCGTACATCCCACGATTATTACCAATGTAATCATTATCAATCCACAACCCCCACCAAACCATGCACACTTATGCAAGCACATTGAAACTTGAATCATGTACAACAACATTAATTTGCGGTCTTTTCCAATGTGTTGGATTTAATTACCATAAGTGTCATGAATTTACCATCAGTTTTCCCATAATCCTTGTCCATATTTCCATGTTACCGCATTGCTTGTTATCCCTATCACTGCAAACTTTACCGGCTGACAAACCCCCCTCGACGGTTTGCTGCTACTCCGAGTGATTCTATAGAGTAACTAACAGAATGGGTGGTCAAGCTATTAGGCATGAACCGGAAGATACAATACAAGTTCGGCGTCACCCGAATGTATGGCATATTTTTCAGGATGCCGAATGGCACATTTGATTTGAGAGGTTGCATGGGTTCTGTTAACACCCAGGTTGTTCTCTTTGACTCCTAAGAGAATACGGTCGGGGTAACCACTAACCAATCTTTGGGCTACAGCTTCTAGCCTAGCTGCAGTCAGAGAGGGCTCTCTCTATAAGGTTTTGTCACTGCTTTCAGTGAAGGTTTTAGGCTAGTTATGGAGTGAATATTTTGGTTGTTTTTGTGTTTGGTTGGGAGGATGCTTCTGATTTCCTTACAGTATATCTGCAGGTGAGATTAATCCATTGGGCAATGGGGTCTTAGACTGTTTTCCCTTGGGGTCTTTGATTTTGGTGAGGGATAGCTACAGGGCCTGTGTGTATTCCATGAAACAAAATGTAAATAGTGAGAGTGAGGTGAAAACAACCAGCAAAGAGCAATTAAGATTTCTTTACTTAAGCTGAATATTGCAAAAGAGGCTTGTTATTTAGGAGCAATTGCTTGAATTCCTAAAACAACAATTGCACTGTGATGACATAGTATTAAAGGTAGCAGTGAAGAATTACTCTTTAAATACTCTATCAGAAGAAAACATATAAGATAGTTCAGATTGAGTTCAGGGTAGCCAATGACCAAATCCTGAGACTATTCTTTCTCCTTACTATCTAGATTTTCAAGTGTACACAAAAACATGGAAAACATATTGAATAACAATGATCACAGGTGAAATAAAGAGCCATGAGGAAAACTTATTGAGCCACGAAATACACAGGAATCCTGCAACTTTGAGCTACACACCATCAGGAGATCAAGAGACAAACATCTTTGAAGAAATCCCACTGTCCTTTGTATTAAGTGTCTGAGAGTTTACAATATCAGAATAACAGAGAAGATATCAAGAGATTTCTTACATCCGGAGTCCAACCCCTCTAAACAAACGCG
>APFE030309615.1:0-16965 GCA_000404065.3 Pinus taeda
CCCTCAAAGAGATCTTTCCAACGAGGTATCATACGCATCAAACAAAGATAATATGACCAAGTTACAACCCCGAGAAGTTAGCTACTCAACTAACCCCAACGGGGCCCATAAACTCTTGGTGTTACATCTCCTTGGGTTAGGGTTTTGTTTGTTTAGGGTTTTCTCTCATTGTTCAATAATAAAAAGGCCCTTGAGCCTCATTGTAACTCAGTTAAGAGGCATGTAGCCACCACATCTCTTCTCAGAGATAAGGTACCATCACCCGAGCTATCTTATTTCCATTTTGTTTGTAAGCATAGTTCAATATTTTTCTATTAATTAAATGAAGTGTTTTTCTGCTGCATCTCTGTGTTTATGAGTATATCTATAAGTTGTTGCGTTCTTGTTTAAGTTCAGATCAATCTCACTTTGGAAGAAGATATAACACTTATCAATTTTTTTTTTTACATAAATAAATAATTTGGAAACATGACAATGGAGGATTATGAGAGGAAATTCCTTAAGTTTTTGAAGTTGGCCATTTTGATTGAAGATGTGAAAGTAAAGATCCATAAGTTCTTGAGTTCCCCCTCCCATATTATAGTGACAAGATCATGTTTAACGAACCCAATTCCTTGGAGGAAGTAATAATAAAATCCAAGTATCTCTATGAATAGAGCAAAAGTGAGCTAGCATTCCAAAAGTCTCGGGATGAGAAGAAGAAAGCTAAGATGGAGAAAAGGAGGTAAGGGTACAAGCCCTTATTTTTTAATAATAACTCCTAGGAAAATCAACTAAGACAATCGACACATAGCGAGCCGAAGAAATCAAAATCTTTGGAAAAGAGGCCAAGATATCCACCCATTAAATGTTAGGGTTGTGAGGGAGACCACCTATTTAAGGACTGCCCTCATAAGGATGCCAAAATTAGAACCATGCATAATGTTCAAGGAGTTGATACAATGGAAAACATGGGTAGGAGCATTCCTAAAATGCATGCAACCTTGGATATTCAACAAGTTGATAATCAAGAGCACATGATAGAGGTTGGAGGTAAGATTAATAACTAACCTATAACAATTTTAATTGATTTTGGAGCTAGCCATAGTTATCTTGACCCAAATATTGTTGAAACATTTAGTTTGAAGAAGACCAAGCATGGTAGGAATTGGTTAGTTAAACTAGCTATAGGGGCAAAGTATAGGACTAATGTAACATCTAAGTTTATCTCCTTAGAAGAATTTGTAATTAAACATGTTTAAAACTATGCATGGATATTTTTATTTTCTATTATATTGATTACAATGGGTTAGCTATACCATGTGTTATGGCCTAAATTTACCTCAGGCTGAGAAAGGCAGGTCTAGGGTAACATCAAACCACGCTTAACCTGGTAGCTAGCCCTACCAGGTTGGGAGAGGGCTCTCCCATTATCAATCTCAAAAAAAAAAATATGGCAAGTAAGGCTTGAGATGAGTGATATAAATACTAATTTTAGGCTAGGTATATGCTCAGAGGAATTTGATTGATTTTAATGTTTGGTTGTTGGATCAGATGAGGAAGGTAGCTTTAGGTCCGGGAAATCAACTCATATTTGCAGAGTTTTCTGTGGGGCGAGGTAGGAAAAAGTTTTAGTACTTTGAAATGAATGTGATGGTGAGTCTAAAGACTGGTGAGGAGTTGGAGAGGGTATGCAAGTTTCATGAGTCTTCTTCAAACAACAGAAAACATTTAAAACTAAATAAAACCCCAAGGCAGAGCACTGAACATCAATGGATTCCACCCTTTAATATTGATTCATTTAGTTATGAAAAAAAAGAGAGATGATGACACATATACACATAAGATAAACTGAATAACAGAGGAGAAAACAATGCTAATTCACATTACCACATGAATCCCACAAAATACTGCAAAACCCTGGTTCATTTCCTTGCTAAACTGCAGAAGTGATGTACAAAAGTGCTCAATGCATCCACAAGAGTCCAACCTTGACAAATGACTAAGAAAGTACAAGATATAGGCATCAAACCACCTATGCTAGCCATCAGGGGTTGAATCCATGAGTCAAGGAGTTGTTTCAACAAGATCTAAACTAGGAACTAAAAACTAGGCAGTGGAACAACTTGCCTCTAAAACTATGGAAACCGATTCATTCATCATCAAAACAACTCTAACTGATGTATCTACCTCCTTAAGTCATTTTTCATCATTTTTACATCATATTACGTCAATTTACATCATATTACATCATGAATTTACCAAAGAGAGAAGAAAAAGTCAAACTGGTAGAAAACTAGGCGAAATTCTGAGCAAATAGGCAAAACTGACAAATTTTTCTCCTATGCGTAGCTCTTTTTCCAGACCAGTTTTAGAAGGCTTCCCAAAGTCCAAATCAAGTTCAGAATAGCTCATTGGAAAACTTGGTGAGTCTACTTTCTGGGACAACTTGAATTTTTTGATTTGGAGTCCATTTGCCCCTCCAAAAATGCAATCTCCTAGGACTGCTTCCCGTGTGGCAAAAAAGTGGCAGAGAGGGCATTTTTTGGGTGTTTTTGGCTCTTTGGAGGTCCAGAACTTGTCAAAATTTCTTAGCCATTTTTGAGCATGCATAAATTTTCATTTTGATTCCAAAAATGTAAAAAAAAATTCAAATGGAGGACCCCATCAAAAGCGTACGCCGGTGGTGCTACACACATGCTGAAAAAACCTGTTTTTTGCCTAAAAAATTCCAAAAATGCCAAAAACTTCACTAAATTTCTTGAAATTTGGCATGAGTGATCCTTTTTATGTGCTATGTTGGGCCAATGATGCTTCAACCAAGATCTTGAGCTTATCTTGCTCCTTTTTGCTTCTCAAAGCTCTCTTTAGTTTGGCCTTTAACCTGTTCACCCTTGTTTTGCAAATTTTACTCCGGGTTAAGTAGTGATAGGCCATATGGTGCAACATTTTCTTCTCATTGTTAGCTTTCTCAAGCAATTTCTCCAAGTGAATGTTTGTCCTCTCTAACCATGATTCCCAGTCAACCTCAATTTCTTACTCAAGGGGTGTCATTTTGATTTTCCTTCTTTTTGTTGCTTGCTTGTTTTCTCTAATTGCTTGCAGCTCCATGATAGTTTGTTTGTCCTCCAGTCGCTTGTTCTCTTGCTCAAGGAAGCTAATGATCCATTTGGCCCTCTCAAGGTCAAGTGACAAGGCTTGGATTTCAGCCTCTTTTTCTTTGATGATCATATCTTTGAGTTTTGAGCTTTGAGGGCCCAAATCAATATCATCCTCCTCAACCAAGACAAAATCTTTGTCTTACCCTTCAGTAGGGCCTTCATCATGCACCTGTTGCTTTCCTTTATCTTTGTCATGTACCTGTTCAGCTGAAGAAGAAGGCAAATCCCATTTCACCCCAGGTGAAGATAGAATTTCCCTGTGGTCCGGTGAAGAAAATGAGACCCCTTGCACCCCTGGTGGAGATAGTACTCGTTTGGTAGCTGTAAAAGTCTCCTGGTGCCTTTCTCATAATTGACAAACACTGGCACACCTGTAGTTTCAATCTCATGAACATCTGGCTAGTTTGAAGGCCCTCCTTCCTCATGAAGCACCGATGGAGTCACCTGAGGGCCTTTGAAAACCTCAAGTGCAATGAAGGTATCCCATGAAATATTCAACAAGCTTAGCTGATGCAAAACAACAATTTTAATCAATGAGAAATGGTGAATGCTACTAAACTACTGAGGAAGAGGTTTCCTTTGCACATGTAGAGCCATCTTCTCAATATTCCTGCATATAAAATATGGGAGGTTCATGATCCTTATTCTTGTGAAATGCATCAGCAATGTGACATGGTATGTATATAGACGGGAAAATCTCCCCTCACAGGTAAAATACTTGATGATGAGTTTCATGAGTGGAGCTTAAATATCCTGCAAGTATTTGAAAGGGAAGACCCTGCTGATTTGCCTCTAATAACTAGCCTTGACGTAAGGCTCATAATGCTTTCTGCCCACATGCTGCCCCTTATTCCATTGTTCACCCACATTAGGGATGCTTGTTCCTGTTGCAATGGTTTCATGTGTCAAGGTGAAAGAGACACCAGCTAGGTTCACCTAGCCATTGTGAAGATGAAGAGCAAATAATCTAGCAAGCTCATGATGATATTTCACCCTCTCCACCATTTCACAAAACTGATAACAAGATTGATATTTAAAAAAGGTCACTGCAAGAGGGCAAGCAAGTAACTCTGTGAGAGTGGTGGGCTCCTCCGGATATGCTTTCCTCCTTTATGTGGTTTTCTTGGTACATGAGCTTCTTGGGAAGAATCACTAACAGTTTCATCATCCTTCTCATATGTTGAGTCTGTCTCCATACTTACAAATTTTGAGTGAAAAATGATGAGTATGAAGAGATTTTTATAGTATGAGGGTGAGGAATGTATGTAGGAAGTGACTGTTGTTTTTCCTTTCGGAAATGAGGGATTGACTGATATTATGACTGTGGATGAGGGTTTTGATGGTGGAAAGAATGTAATGAGGGAATAGGAAATGGGAATTAGGGCTTTGGGAATGGATAGGGTTAGGGTTTTGTAATAGGGAATGAGTGCCAATAATTGTGGGAGAGGGAAAGAGGAAAGGATTTAGGGAAATTTAGTGTAAGGGAATGGGGTGTAGGAAGATGATCAAAGGGGAATAAAAACAACAAAAGACAATACCCTATGCAAATTTTTGCAAGCCAATTTAGAGACAGCTAGGGTTTAGTGTTTTTGACATGAAAATCACCACCACTGATGAAAAATTGATTATTAAATAGGATGAGAGGCTTCACTTACTTGCTAAGAGGTTAACTATGAATTTGGAGGCAGAGGAAGGCGATGAAATTTGATTTGAATCTCAACAGGCAGGTGTGTAGCGCACGACAAAATCTCAGTGCAAAACCTGCGCTAGGTGCGTAGTGCCAGGCAGGTGCATAGCGCTGATGCCTAGGTGCATAGCGCCGATGAAATTTCCAGTTTTTTGCTCAATTTTGCCTCTTTCTCCCAAAACCCGATTTTTACCTTTTAGCTCACTCCCTTACACAAAATGAAGACTTTCAAACCAAAGGTCTTCCATTATATCCCCTTGGCTTTAATTTTTCATTTAACAAACCCACTTTTCTAAAATCTTATTCACTTTGCTTTTAAAACTTTGTTTTTCATTTTGCAGTTTAACTCTTCTTGATCACTTGATGAACTAATGCATTGATGTTTTTGTTTCTTGCAGTGGCTGGAGTTGGAAAGGTGACCAAGGGCAGTAGCTAGAACTTATTACATATAAAAAAACATTGAAATTACATAAAATTTGTACATGAAATGGAAAAAACCTTGTTTTCACCTCAAAACAGAGTTTTGAGGTAAAAACCCTTTATGAAGCATATCATTAGTAAATTTGTAATTTTATGAACTTATAAAATCTCCTCATGTGCCTGTTGACCTTTTATTGAGTTTTTTTTTTATGACCATGGTGGCAAACACTAGACCTAGTGAGACCTAAAACCCTAAAACTGATTTTGGTAAATGGAATGAAATAAAATGATAATAAATCGCCTGAACATGTGAAAACAGGCCAGCAGGTAAATACTATGAGGGAAATTGATAATGAACCACTACCATTAGTTGATCCATGACCTAATGGAATGTAGCTGATTGGATGTGACACCTAACATGTATGCAAAAGAGAAATTTGATCATTGATGGAGGGATGAAGATACCGACACTAACACCATGGTATTGTAAATAATATAAATATCATTACTTTTTTTTTCAGCTAATAAAATTATGATGACCAAGGCCAATAGACTATGAGTATCTACAAGGGCTATGATATTACAAGTGGCGAAAGGTAAGGGGGTATTATGAATTTATTTATTGTTCTTCAATCTATCCTACCTTGTCATCTTCACGTTATTAAAGCTACAAGTAGTGGATAAAAGCAACTCCTAGAGCCAAGAATTCACTCCTACACTTTAACAATATGTCTCCCCTACATTCTTAGAACAAGAGGATGTAGTGGGGAGATCTTCTTGTTAGGAAATTATGGATGGGAAATTCAAAGACGAGGACATAGGTTGAAAAAGTGTGAGGGAAAGACATGTTAGAGAGGGGAAGAATAGAAAAAAATGTTCCATGAACTTATAAACTATATTAGCCATGGAAATAAGGAGGTATACTTGTGGAAAGAGCTAATAAGCTAAAAAAACATTGCAAGAAGTTTTGTGACATTACCTAGACATTTCTATGTATTCTCTAAAATGCACAAGATAAAGAGACTTCTAAAGGATTGAGGAGTAGAGAAGAAGTTTTAGTGTGTTATGAGAGATAGGTAATGTGGGTGTTTGTAGTTGTGTTTACTTTGCAAAACTTGGTAGAAAATTTTGACTTGGTTGAGTTCATATACATTGAACTTAAAGCCATTATTCCTACAATCCCTTGGTGGTATCATAGCCTGCCTATGGGGTGGAGTTCTCAGTGAACTACTCATGGTTAGGTGGAAATAGCTTAGTCCACTTGGTTTTATTGGTCATCTACATTTCACTTAGATAAATATTTTAGTTTTGTCTAGCAAACTCATTAATTATTTGCATCTATCTATATAATATGGAAAAGAAGAAGAAATATAGTATTTTTTTTTAATTAATTAACCTATTTATTTATTTATATTATATTTATTATATTTATTATTAATTTTTTTTTATATGACTTTGCATAACTTTTATTGTTTCAATATGAAACTTTGTTAACATTATTTTTTCAAAATTATATATGTTTCGATTCCCTTCCAATAAGTAGTGAATATGGGATATTGTATATTTCAAGTTTATGTTATCTTGTACAGTTAATTTTAGTTTGGAAATGAATTAAATATAATTTCTTGTAGGACTTTGTCCTCGTCTTTGTATGCCATTGAGGAATGTAAATATTCTCTCTTCAACCTAAAGCCTTGAATGTGGAAAGTTTATCACAAACCCATGCCATATCATTTTTTTTTATCTAGCATCTATGATACACAAAATTGCTTTTACATTGAAGATTTTAAATCTTATTTATACATTAAAATCAGTCAGAAAATTTTCAAGTTGGATAAAGATTTTATTTCCATAATCTATATATGACATAAAAATTCAAGGGTTGGAGCGTTAAGTTTCAACCTTGGTCACATGGTCATTAAGAGGTTGTGACTATAGGTTAGAGAGAAAGGGGCCAACATAGGCAAAATTTCAGAAGTCCAGACATCCAAATATTTTTATAAAATCCATTTTCAAGAAAACGCAGATCCAAATAACCAAATGACTCAAAATTTAGAAAGTAACCTTTCTCATGAGTTACCATGTATCTCCCTGATAAATGATAGAATCTGGATATCCGATAAATTTAGAATTTGGTAAATAATTCCCTTCATTAATTATTAGTATTCTTCCTATTTGTTGACAAAATACAAACATTCGAAGATTACCTATTGATAGATTCAAAAGTCTTGTTTTCGCTACGACAAACACCTCCAAATTTTTGTTTACATGAATTTTGGAGCCTACTGTGGATCTTGTGATCGTTCATTCCATAGTCACTTTACGTTCGATCGATGAGTGTTAAAGGCACATTCTCACACATGCTTAGTCTGCTAAAAGTTCATGAGCGCTCTATTTTATGCAAGCTTGAAGAAACATATCACAAGTCCATAAAGACAGTGCTTGTGCGATGTTCAACCTATGTCGATAGTCAGTGCGCACTTTCATCGACAGTCTCTCACTTTTAGTTGTAATTGTTCTTCTACTTTGGTGAGTTTTTCCAACTGTTGCTTTTGTACACCTTTGCTTTTGCAAGTGTCACTTTCATGTTTATGACTGTCTCTTTTTCTCATTTTCACTGTAATAAGTTTTGTTTTCATGTTGTCTTCATTCTAGAATGTGTCGCTTTCAATGTCATTTTCTTTTTTCAAGTGTTGTTTGCACTTTCCTATTACTGTTGCAAATGTCATCTTTTGGCATGCAAAAGTGTTGCACATCAGATAAATGTACTTTTGGCTTGTTTCAAGGGGTAACCTTGGTGGTAATGAGTCATTCTTATCATGTATATATGTATCACACTCATTCCCAAATTTTTAAGCATTTTCGCACAAGTGTTGTCACCGTTGTCGCAAAGTGTACCTTTTGTGTCACACTTGGGGTAAGCTGTCGCAATATGGTCGCATTGAGGGAAGTATGTTGTTCATGTTTTCCAAGTGATCAATGTTATGTCATAAACTGTTCTAATTGTTTGATCATGCTCAAGTCTTGTCCTTATTCAATTTGGCCTCATTGATCCCGCACTTAGCCAAATTCAAAAAAGTTCCCACACGAGAAACTTGGTCTCACTCAGCCTTCCTGAACTGCACACTACATAGTATCATTCCTCAAGCTTCAACCTTGCCTCTTGGAACTTTTCAATGCTTAGTCCCTTTCTTCTAGAACTACAGACTACACAATCTCAGCGCTTAATCCCAGCCTTTGAGCTATAGAACTACATAATCCTTACCTTCAGCCAGTCTCCTCTGCGCATTGTACAATAGCAAGAATCAAGCCTCAACCTTGAGCCCTTGAAATATGCAACTATGAAATCCCTTGGTCTTTGTCATTGTAGAACTACACAGTGGGAAATCGCAAGGCTCATTCCTAACCCCTTGATCCCATCAATTGCACAATTATCTTTCCCTAGCCTCCCTAAACTGCGCATTTCACAGTCTCAAGGCTTAGTCCTGGCCCTTGCCCTCTTGAGATTCTCAATTGTGCAATCCCTTAACCTTTGTCCCTTTGGGATTGCACATTGGGAAATATCAAGTCTCAAGCCCTCAAAATGACACCTTAAGCCCCTCAACTGTGTAAATGAATAGCCCTACCTTGCATGAATTACAGATTTCACAATGTTAAGGCTAAGTCCTAACCCTTCACCTCCTGAGCTGCTCATTTGCGCAATTCCTGAGCCTGTCTCCCATCCTATCACCCAATTACAACTCAGTCAGTGGCTGTTATGAAGCATGTTAGACTAGGGTTTTTTATCAGTCTGATGTCGACTTGTTAGTAGTGGTTTTAAGTTGCAGGCATTTTATCATGTTATGATAGGATGATTTTGAAGACATGAAGAAGGAGACCTTGCTAGAAGAACCCTTTGTAGCTACAAAGACAAGTGAATCAATCAAGAAAGACAACGGGACACCTGATTGTGACAAGCGCTGGAAATAAAGGTCACATTGAAGACTCCCTACCTTCAAGCCTTATGGAAGAGGAAGAAGAAGAACATGTTCCATCTTTTAGGAGACACAAAGAAAGCAACAACAAAGAATGACTTGATACTGCCACATCATCATGCAGTCTATGTCATCAATGTCATGTCATGTTTTGTCACGAGTCATAATTTGCCACATCATTTGTGGATTATGTAAATTCAATATTGGAGAAATGTAATGTAAAGTGGAAGTCCAAGAGTCATCCATGTAATGTGAAAAGTCCTGTAGGAAGTCGAAAGGTCATAGATAAATCAAACATTCATGAGTGTAGTCCAAGAGTCACAAGGGAGGTGAATTATCAACCCAACTGTTGTATATACACCCTCATCACTCATGCCAATGACATTTTACCTTGGCTCATCCTACCAGGCATTAGAGAGGAAGATAGTTCTATTGGAGGATCAAGTGGTTTCTCTAACGCTCCACTATTGGACCTAAAGGTGTTCACAATCTTGACGTATCTTGCAACTTTTGCTCAATTCAAAAGCTTGTTGAGCCAACACATTTTAAGGCGTATGTCGTAAATATTGTAAGACTATTCTTTGAATCTTTTCATTGCATGTTGTTTTCATCTATACTACGGAAATTGAACTATTTTGGTGGATTTGGTACTTATCTTGTTGAAGGTGTGTTGTATGTGTTTTAACAATCGTTGCTTCTAAGAGAACTATTTCACTGTTTGTCCAACGGTTCATTCAGATGTATATGATCATGTGCCTTTTCTAGATTAGTACTATTACTTGTTAAAAGGCTCATTTTTTTCTTCCCTTTCGGTAGAAAAACCTTGATACATTCCACAGTTGAACATTCCATAAGAAATACTCACTTTATAATATGAAATTACCTGTGTATTACTCTCTCATGTTGAATATTGTAGCCAAGGAAAATCTATAAGAATATATGGAAACTAGGCCTTATTTCCAAAAGGGCTCCCACGCCAAAAAACACAAAGTTTTATTGGGACTTTTCATCGGGGGACACCCTTGGTTAATAGATTTCGAACATTGTCGACAAATGAAACTAGAAGGAGAGTGGAGGAGAAGTTGTTCCCGTTGAGTCTGTTTTGAATCTCCAAATGGCTCATCCCCAAATCATAATCTCAGAATGTTTCTCTAACCTATCCCCTAGTAAAATTTTCATCTCCATGGAACAACTTGACGAATTGTTACAATTTAAGTTTGATAGTGAGGGTGATACACCTATTACCGAGAATGCATCTCTTTTTCTTAAATTCTGTGAACATTATGAAATTGACTGTGAACATGTGGCTTGTATTATTTTTTTCCTCACACTTGAAAGTCAAGTTAGTCGATGGTGTCACACCCTACCACCTACTTCCATTGATTCTTTTGAACACCTCATCAAGGAGCTTCATTTATCATTTGATAGGTATGCTTACCAGGATGTTATTAAAAGAATTAATCAACTACGAATGAAGCCTAATGAATCAATTGAGGATTTCTTTGTTTTATTCCTTCATCTTTGTTATGAGTTTTCTGAAGAAGATACAAATTGGTATTTCCTGAAACAAAAGTTCGAGTGTTTGGTTCATATCTCATGAGACACCTCTAATTTCAAAGGATTAACCTACTATTCCTTTTGTTCCTTGTCCTCCTCCTTTTTTAGTTTCAATGTGGGTGCCTCTGTGTGGTGATGCCAAAATTGGGAAATTTGAAAATCAAATGGCTGATATCCCTCTTCAACTTTCATCCACTTCTCATGATACAAATTCGATGGAGGAAAACTTGGATTGGTTCATGGAGCCTAGGGTGAAGGCTAATTCTTCCACTCCTCAAGATGATACTAACATCATTAACCTCATTTCTAAATCTGGTTCCACTAAAATTATTACTTATTTAAGGGACATTTTTCATCCTCTATCATATACATGGCATGAATCTTTGTATCATGATCTGCTTGATCAATTTTCTCCACCAACTAGTTCTTCACTCTCTCTTGATTTTCAAGTTGCTAGTTTAAATTGTGATAAGGTACAAGGCAGTTAGATTACACAGGTAAAGGGGCAAGAAAGTGAAGATACCTTTGACCTCTCTTCCCTTTTCCAAAGTCCCCCATGTCAAGATAATGCTCTTCCATTCTTGGATGATTTTCAATCTGCTAATTTCAATAGTGAATCAAATAAAATCAATTTTTTTAGATTTGTAGTCTTGGGCAACAATCGCTCTGATGATAATGACTCTATTGATGTATGTGATGATGAAATCCCAAGTGCACTAGTGTATCTTTTAGTTTCTCGAGAAGATTTTTATTTGAAATATTTGGATCTAGAATTTGATTCTGTCAAAGAATATGTTCTTATGGAAACTTCATCTCCATCTCACTGTCCCTTGCATTCCACTGTTTGCAACGCATCAACTTGTGATAAGGATACTCCTTCCTCTTCAAGTTCATATAATGAGTTAACTCCTCAATTGTCACAAGGTAGTGAGGTTATCCATGATGAAAAAGAAAACAATCGAATCATTGAGTGTTCTTTCCATCCCTCATCATCTTTTGTTTTGTATGAATACAACTCTTCAAATCAGCTCGCTCATGAAATTTCTCTTATTCATACATCTCTAGATGTGCGATCAGGAGAATATTTCGACTTGAGTAATTTAGTTGTTGAATTTGTAAAATCCGATCAACTCAATGACAATGATATCTGCCATCCATTTAGTAGTGGCCTAATTGAAATCGGTAAAAATAGTTATCCTCACACCATGCATGATCTAATTCAAACTTCAGAATGCGATTTTACAATCCTTGAAAGTTCTCGAAATTGTCAGAAAGTCAAGGCACTTTAATTTCTATTGATGGTTATGTCAAGATCCGCGACTCTGGTAAGATCCTCGAACTAAGTCAGATTTGGTTTTTCTCGCAAAATTCTTTTCTTTGCATGGTTTCACTCGATGTAAATTCCTTCTTGAAAAATGTTCGATATTTCAGATGTAATCTTTCGAACTTTCAAGATTTAATTTTTGATCGTATTTAAGATGTTATTTTATTTGATTCATCTCTGTGCAAGTCTCTTGTACTTAACTCGGGTTTGAAGTGTGTATCTCTCATGAAAGCATGGAACTGTGAAGTTGATCATTTCAAAAATTATCTTTGGTCAAAGGACTCATGTCTATACAATTCATTTTAGAATAGTCATCTCCTGGTTTTTCTTGTGATTGTTATATTGTTAATATTTTTCTTCTTCGCACTTGAAATCCTCTTAAGTGCTAGTAAATGCATGAGTTATTTGGTGAATCAAATTCTTCTTCACTCATTGTATCCTGACTGGTCTCATGTGTTTGCTATACCGACATTCCTTTTCACTGATTTTAATGATTATGATGCTAGTGCAATGGATAACCTGTTACAAGAAAAAAGTTTGTTACATTCAACACGCGAGGAAGATGATTTTATCATTCAAAAAATTTGTGAAGCTGTTCAAACTGATCTATCTTTATTATCTTCTAATCAATAATCTCATGCCACAAACAGTCCATCTGATCATAAATGTAATTCACTTTATCATTTTCCCACCAGTATATCCCATGAGAGTTGTTTCACATTGATTAATATTTTTGGTTTATCTCACTATTCAGATATTTTTCAAGCAATTGAGGCACTTTAGCATTCTCTGATGCTTATGTAAAGTCTTCACTATCTTGATGAGCCTTCCAAATATGATCAAACTCATTTTCCCTTGCAATATTCTTATCCCGATCTCACGCTTTTAATTAAAAATTTATCTTTTCAAACATTTTAGGGTTCTGAAGAGGATTTTTTCAAATTTCATGATCTGATTGTTGAGTGGTTGGAGAAATCTTAACTGGCAAGCTCCATTGCAAATAAGAAGTTTCGATCTTTTCTCATGCTTGCTAAGGAGGATAATATAGAGAAAGATGCATTCGAAGGAAGCTTATGAGGTTTGTTTAATAATGGATTTCACAAAAAAGGTAAGAATGCTAGCTGGTTAGAAGTAGTGGCTATGACATATCTTTCTGCTAACACGCAAGACCTTAAATTTATTGTGCAAGTTATTAAAGATTCGATATTTTCCATCGCACATTGTTTTGTATCTATTTTAATTGCTCGTATCCTTGTTGTGTCTTGTATTTTGTGTTTTTTTTTAAATAATGCTTCGCATGAAGGATGTTCCCTTTGTTACAAAAGATAATGTGGTAAAACAAAAAAGGGTCTTGTGGCACTGTAACATTTGGTTAATCTTTAGTCCTTTTTCTTCATCTTGGTTACACCTTTTGGTTGATGATTTTCTGACGAAAAATATGATCCTTGCATAAGGAAAGTTGTGTCAAACTGTGATATCTGTGTCTATTTTAGAAACCTTATGCCTACACTCAATCCTTTATGTTTCAATGTCTTCCATTGATCAAGTAGAGAAGGACAAGGAGAAAATTTAAACTAGCAAACCAATATCAAAGGTTTTATATATGCTTCTCTGAAGGAACATCCTCTTTTTCTCTCAATAAGTCGGGATCCTTCTTCCACCCCATGAAATAAATAAGTGTCAATGCACAATCCTTTATAAAATAAATAAATAAAGGGTGAAATAAGGGAAAGGCTTCCTGTGCAGGGAGGTGAAGCAAGCAACTTTGTTGGGGTATTTTATAGGTTTGTTGGCAATGTAGAAATGTTTGTGTTCCTGAAGTGACCTTGTCAAGGTACTATCCAGGCCTGCTAGCAGCGAAGCAACACTAGAGATGAAAAACTATACTTTGAATATTTTAAGCTTGCGAATAACATTACCCTTATCCTCATTCTAAACATTGTGATATAGTTGAATTTATGGTTGTGTTCAATCAAGAAAGGATGAAGGGGACTAAGTTTATACACAGGGTAAGTGGGGGAGCCAAAGTAATCTGAACGATGAATCAATCCTTCCTGAGAAACTAGACACTGCATGTAAGATTTGACCAAGGCAGAGAAGTTGGAGTTCTACTAGTGTGTCAAAAAGTGTTGTCGTTGTGACAAACACCCTCCAAAATTTGGACTACACTTGAATTTTGGAGCCTATTATGGATCTTGCAATCATTCGTTCCATAGTCACTTTATGTTTGATTGATAAGTGTCAAAGGCACATGCTCACACATGCTCAGTCCACAAGAAGTTCATGAGCGCACTCTTTTATGCAAGCTTGAAAAGGCATACAACAAGTCCATCAAGGCAACTTCTATGCGATGTTCAACCTATGTCGACAGTCAGTGTGAACCTTCATCGACAGTCTCTCACTTTTGGTTGCACTTATTCTTCTACTTCAGTGATTTTTTCCAATTGTTGCTTTTGCACACCTTCGCTTTCACAAGTGTCACTTTCATGTTTATGACTGTTAATTTTACTCATTTTCATTGTAATAAGTGTTGTTTTCATGTTGTCTTCATTCTTACATGTGTTGCTTTCAGTGTCATGCGCATTTTGTAAGTGTCGTTTGCACTTTCCTCTTACTGTTGCAAATGTCGTCTTTTGGCATGACAACTATCACACTTTAGACAAATGTAGTTTTAGCTTGTTTCAAGGGTTAGCCTTGGTTCTAATGAGTCATTGTTATCATGTAGACATGTATCACACTCATTCCCAAAGTTTTAAGCACTGTTGCACAAGTGTCATCATAGTTTTCGTAAAGTGTACTTTTTATGTTGCACTTGGGGTAAGTCGTCGCAATGTCGTCATATTGAGGGAAGTATGTTTTTCATGTGTTCTGAGTGATAAATGTTGTGTCGTAAACTATTATAATTGTGTGATCATGCTCAAGTCTTGTCATTGTTCACTTTGGCCTCACTAATCCCACACCAACTTGGCCTCACTTAGCCTTCCTGAACAACGCATTGGGCAGTCTCAGTCCTCAAGCTTCAACCTTGACTCTTGGAACTGCATAATGTGAAATCCGTGCCTTCCATGACTGCACACTGCATAATATTTGTGCTCAATCCTGACCCTTGAACTCTAGAACTACACAATCCCTACCTTCAGTCAGTCTCCTTTGCACATTGTGCAGTCTCAAGCATCAAGCCTCAACCTTGATCCCTTGAACTACATAAATGCAGAATCCCTTGGCCTTTGTTCATCTAGAACTACATAGTGGGCAACCTCATGGCTTAAGGCTCAAGCCTAACCCATTGAGCCCCTCAACTACATAGTTATCTTTCCCTACCCTACCTGAGTTGCACGTTTCATAGTCTCAAGGGTTAACCCTGGCCCTTGACCTCTTGAGCTGCTCAAATGTGTAATCCCTTGGCCTTTGTCCCTTCGAGACTGCGTATTGGGAAATCTCAAACCTCAAGCCCACAACTTGACACCTTAAGCCCATCAATTGCACAAATGACTAGCCCTAACCTACCTGAATTACACATTACGTAGTCTCAAGGCTCAGTCTTGGCCCTTGACCTCCTAAGCTGGATTGCACAATTCCTGAGCATGTCTCCTATCATATCACCTAGTTACAACTCAATCAATGGTTGTCATGAAGAATGTTAGACTAAGGTTTTTAATCAGACTGGTGTCTTCTTGTCAGGGGTGGATTTCAGTTGCAGGCATTTTATCATGATATGATAAGATGATGTTTAAGTATATGAAGAAGGAGACCCTGCTAAAAGACCCCTTTGTAGCTGCAAAGACATGTGAATTAAGAAAGACAAAGGGACACCAAATTGCGACAACAGTTAGAAATCAAGATCACATTGAAGACTCCCTACCTTCAAGCCTTATGGAGGACAAAGAAGAAGAACATGTTCCATCTTTTAGGAGACACAAATAAATCATCGACAAAGAATGACTTGATACTACTACATCATCATGTAGTCTATGTCATTAGTTTCATGTCATGTATTGTCGTGAGTCTTCTTTTGCCACATCATTTATGGATTATGTAAATTCAATATTGGAGAAATGTAATGTAAAGTGGAAGTAGAAGAGTCATCCATTTAATGTGAAAAGTCATGTAGGAAGTTGAAAGGTCATAGAGAAGTCAACAATCATGAGGGTAGTCCAATAGTCACAAGGGAGGTGAATGATCACCCCATTTGTTATGTATACACCCTCATCACTCATGTAAAGGAATTTTCACCTTGTCTCCTCCTACCAAGCATTAGAGAGGAAGATAGTTCTTTTAGAGGATTAAGTGGTTGCTCTAACGCTCCAATATTGGAGCTAGTGGTGTTCACTATCTTGATGTGTCTTGGAAATTTTTTGTAATTCAGAAGCTCATTGAGCCAACACACTTTCATGTGTATGTCGTAAATATTGTAATAATATTATTTTAATGTTTGCGATGCATGTTGTTTTCATTTGTACTAAGGAAATTGAACTATTTTGGTGGCTTTGGTACTTATCTTATTGAAGGTGTGTTGTATGTGCTTTAACAATCATTGCTTCTAAGTGAACTATTTCACTAGATTTCCAACAATTCATTCATACTTCTATGCTCGTGTTTATTTTCTAGATTAATACTATTACTTTTCTTTAAAAGGCTCACTTATCTCTCCACTTTCAGTAGAAGAACCTTGATACATTAGGTAGAAGAACTCTCTCGTGCTAAACATTATAGCCAAGGAAAATCTCTAAGAATATATGGCAATTGAGCCTTATTTCCAGAAGGGCTCCCACACCAAATGGTGTGAATTATGATTGGGACCTTTCATAGGTGAGACCCACTTGGTTGATGGATTTCCATCACCGTCAACAAGTCCAAATATCT